>CM035254.1:17258076-17459773 GCA_020226045.1 Muntiacus reevesi
ACTCTTTCTGTGTTTATTTTCAAAAGAAGAACTTGTAATACATGATTTATGGTGGACTTTGTTTCTGGTATGTGATGACATGAAGAGAAAACCTTATATAGTGATGTTACTGTTACCGAGTCCAAGTTCTCTCTGTTCGCCTCATGACAGCCCAAGAAATCTACAGACAAGGTGCTGAGGCAAGGAATAAAGACCTTATTTGGAAAGTTGGCAGACTGAGAAGATGGCAGACAAATGTCTCAAAATAACCATCTTATTGGGGTCTGGATGCCAGGTTCTTTTATAGAACAGAGAGGAGAGGGGGTGAGGAAATGAAGTCAAAGGCAATCTATCTTACAAAATAGAAGGGGATAAGTTAATTTCTGCAGCCATTCACAGGTGATCAGGGTCAGACTGTCTCCTTGTGAGCTGAGAAAAAAAAAAAGAAACACTTTAGTTTAACATTCAGGCAGGGTGCAGGGTTCCCTGACAAAAGCAATGAAAAGCAAAGGTTAAAGTCAAAAAACAAATCCAACATGGAATCAAAATTGGTTCCTCCCTGTTACAGTTCCTTTGATGGGCACCTCCACTATCTGGGGCCAGTATCCTGTGCTTTTTCATCCTCAGTCTCCTCAGAATGCACCACCCTTGCAGGTGTGGCTGCAGGGCCCTGATGGCTACAGCATCCTTTGTTTACTGATATGGCAGGTGGCATTTTTAGTTCACACCAGATATTTACTAGAAATTAGTTTTCATATTCTAATCCTGCAGCCTTTATGATATTCTGCTGTTGTGGATTCTGAAAAGGGAAAGAAAATCAATGATAAGTAATGCTTAGTCATTTAGTAATATTTTTGTTATGTGTCCCTGCCTGTATCCCTCTCATCTTCTTAGATGCTTACTCATAAGTCTGTGCTTGTCAGACCTAGTTCACCTCTGAACAAAACAACTTATTACCCCTGTAGTTAACTCACAGCTTGGAAATGGCTGAAATCCTCAATTTCCCAAAATATGAGGTGCTGTTAATCATTGGGAGGGGAAAAAATTACAGAGAGGTTCAGTTCAGTTCAGTCACTCAGTCGTGTCTGACTCTGCAACCCCATGGGCTGCAGCACCCCAGACTTCCTTCTCCTTCACCCACTCCTGGAGTTTACTTAAACTCATGTCCATTGAGTCAGTGATGCCATCCAACCATCTCATCCTCTTGTCATCCCCTTCTCCTCTCACCTTCAGTTTTGCCCAGCATCAGGGTCTTTTCAAATGAGTCAGTTCTTCACATCAGGTGGCCAAAGTATTGGAGTTTCAGCATCTGTCCTTCCAATGAATATTCAGCATCTGTCCTTCCAATGAATATTCAGGACTGATTTCCTTTAGGATTGACTGATTGGATCTCCTTGCAGTCCAAGGGACTCTCAAAAGTCTTCTCCAACACCAAAGTTCAGAAGCATCCATTCTTCAGCCCTCAGCTTTCTTTATAGTCCAACTCTCACATCCATACATGACCACTGGAAAAACCATAGCTTTTACTAGATAGACCTTTGTTGGCATAGTAATGTCTCTGCTTTTTAATATGCTGTCTAGGTTGGTCATAACTTGTCTTCCAAAGAGTAAGTGTCTTTTAATTTCATGACTGCAATCACTATTGGCAGTGATTTTGGAGCCCCAAATAATAAAGTCTGCCACTGTTTCCACTGTTTCCCCATCTATTTGCCTTGAAGTAATGGGACCGGATGCCATGGTCTTAGTTTTCTGAATGTTGAGCTTTAAGCCAACTTTTTCACTTTCCTCTTTCACTTTCATCAAGAGGCTATTTAGTTCTTCTTGTGGTGTCATCTGCATATCTGAGGTTATTGATACTTCTCCCAGCAATCTTGATTCTAGCTTGTGCTTCATCCAGTCCAGCATTTCTCATGATGTACTCTGCATATAACTTAAATAAGCAGGGTGACAATATACAGCCTTGATGTACTCCTTTCCCAATTTGGAACCAGTCTGTTGTTCCATGTCCAGTTCTAACTGTTGCTTCTTGACCTGCATACAGATTTTCTCAGGAGGCACGTCAGATGGTCTGGTATTCCCATCTCTTTAAGAATTTTCCATAGTTGGTTGTGATCCACACAGTCTAAGGCTTTGACATAGTCAGTAAAACAGATGTAGATGTTTTTCTGGAACTCTCTCACTTTTTCAATGATCCAATGGATGTTTGCAATTTATTTATTTTTTTTTAATTTTATTTATTTATTTATTTTTAAATATTATTTTATTAGTTGGAGGCCAATCACTTCACAACATTTCAGTGGGTTTTGTCATACATTGACCCTGAGGAGTCGGGTGGAGAGGGAGGTGGGAGGGGGGATCGGGATGGGGAATACGTGTAACTATATGGCTGATTCATGTCAATGGATGTTTGCAATTTAATCTCTAGAAGTATGCTTATTTTAAAAGTATCACTTGGCAAAATCTTGATAAGTAAAGCAAAATTTAGTGTAAGAATTAGGTTTAATTTCAGTATTTTGCAAGTGTGTGTTACCAACTTAGCAGTTGGAGTCAGTCTTAGATGGGATGGGTCTAAAACGAGGGAACACTCTCAAATCCACCAATCCTTTCCAATAGATTCTCCCATTCTTTTAAAAATCGGGGCTCAATTTCAACTTCCCACTCACTGCCCACAACAAAAGTTGGTTGTATTTTTGTTTCTCTTTAGGTATCATCCTACTCTCTCTTTCTTTTTACCACTGATGCCAGCTTTCTTATGAATTTGTAACATATTAAATGTCTTGTTTCTGTCATTTATTACCAAGTCGTGTCTGACTTTTGTGTCCCCATGGACTATGGCCCACCAGGCTCCTCTGTCCATGGGATTTCCCAGGCAAGAATACTGAAGTGGGTTACTGTTTGCTTCTCCAGGGGATCTTTCCAACCTAGGAATCAAACCCATGTCCCCTGCATTGGCAAGCAGATTCTTAACCACTGCATCACCAGGGAAGTCCCTAAATGTGCTTTAAAAATATTGTTTTGATCAGTTCATGAATTGTTTTTCTTAAAGCTCTTATGAGGAAATGAGCAATTTTTTATATCTTGTTCTTGCAGGAAGAATTTTAAATCGTTTCTCAAAAGACATAGGTCAAATGGATGACTTGCTGCCTTTAACATTTCTAGATTTCATCCAGGTAATGTACTAGTGCTGTCAGAGTTCTCTCAGGGAAGAGCAGAGTGCCTGTTTCCCCAGGCCTTCTCACAGGGGCTAAGGGTGGGCCTTTCAGCCTGGCAGTGTATCCTGTTATCATCGGTAAAGGTTATATTTGTGAGAGAAAGGTGCAGCTGTGATTAGGATGTTACTTGTGAGTTAACATGAGTGACACCTGGGGCAGGAGTGACTACCCAGTCATGTCAAGGTTGGTCTGAAGCAGCGACATGCTGGGTAAGTAGTTCTCCCTCTGCCTTCCAGGTGTTTGGTGTGGATTCCCTTACTGTGAGCACATTTCATAGCAGAAACAATCACCTCTCACGGAGAAATAGCCTAGATGAGCTAAATTATGCATTTTATTGGGCTTCCCAGGTGGCTCAGTGGTAAAGAATTACCTGCTAATGCAAGAGACAAGAATTCAATCCTTGGGTCAGGAAGATTCCCTGGAGAAGGAAATGGCAACCCACTTCAGTATTCTTGCCTGGAGAATTCCATGGACAGAGGAGCCTGGCAGGCTACAGTCCATGGGGTTGAAAAGAATCAGACATGACTGAACACAATGCATTGTATTACCACAGAGGACAAATATTTACTGCATTATTTTATTTGGATAAAGCCAGTTGTGGTTACTTATAAAGAAAAGACTGATAAAAGTAAGGTGAAAATAATACTTTAACAAGAACAATGTTGTTGTTGTTTAGTCACAAAGCTGTGTCTGACTCTTTTGTGACCCCATAGACTGTAGCATGCCAGGTTCCTCCATCCATGGGATTTCTAAGGGAAGAATACTTGAGTGGGTTGCCATTGCCTTGTCCAGGGGATCTTCCTGACCCAGAGATCAAACCTGTGTCTCCTGCATTGGCGGGCAGATTCTTTACCACTGAGCCACCTGGGAAGTCCAACAAGTACAATAGAGAGCAGTTATTGAAGATACAAAGACTTTATTTTATTTTATTTTTTTAATTTTATTTTATTAGTTGGAGGCCAATTACTTCACAACATTTCAGTGGGTTTTGACATACATTGACACGAATCAGCCATAGAGTTACATGTATTCCCCATCCCGATCCCCCCTTCCACCTCCCTCTCCACCCGACTCCTCTGTGTCCTCCCAGTGCACCAGGCCTGAGCACTCGTCTCATGCATCTCACCCGGGCTAGTGATCTGTTTCACCATAGATAATATACATGCTGTTCTTTTGAAACATCCCACCCTCACCTTCTCCCACAGAGTTCAAAAGTCTGTTCTGTACTTCTGTGTCTCTTTTTCTGTTTTGCATATAGGGTTATCATTACCATCTTTCTAAATTCCATATATATGTGTTAGTATGCTGTAATGTTCTTTATCTTTCTGGCTTACTTCAGTCTGTATAATGGGCTCCAGTTTCATCCATCTCATTAGAACTGATTCAAATGAATTCTTTTTAATGGCTGAGTAATATTCCATGGTGTATATGTAGCACAGCTTCCTTATCCATTCATCTGCTGATGGGCATCTAGGCTGCTTCCATGTCCTGGCTATTATAAACAGTGCTGCGATGAACATTGGGGTGCACGTGAAGACACAAAGACTTTAAACCAGTAACCTGATTCTAGGATCAAAGTAACTTCAGAAAATGTCTTTTGTCTTTGTAGGCAGTTTTTATTTTCACAGTTTGATTGCTCTGTCTAAAGGTGTCTTTAAAAAAGGAAAGAGAGCAAGAAAGACCCACAGGAATACCTTCTATCCAGCCTTTATTTTTTCTGTGAACTTGAGGTTCTAAAGAATGGTGTTGGGTCATCTCAGCTCTCATCTCTTCATTCAGTATCATTGCTCATGTGGGGTGTTTTTTTCTGTTATTTAATTCTGTCTACTTTTCAGTGATTAAGTTTGTGGGGAATTTTCTTTTTCTTCCCAAGTGTTAATTTTGGAAATGAAATGCATTGTCAAAAGCTGCACACAGAAATACAGCAGAGATCTGACTGTAGGCAATGTAGCCTGTGGGCAAAGGCTTCTGTTGTTACCAATGTGAATTAAGCTGAGACTCAGAGGCAGAGGACTTTTACTGCAAAGATGTCTGATTTTTTTTTTTCTCTTCTGCAAACTTATTTTATAAATGTGCCCCTCTGGATTTAATTGTGTAATTTATCCCCAGATACAATTTCCCCCTAAAAACAGTCTCACGTTTTAACAGTGATTGTGAATTACTCAGGAAAGATTTTGTGAAAGTTTCTGTTTCTTTGCTGTGGCAAGCTAGGCCAAGATTGGGTTTCCACCATGTGCTTATTAGCACATGGTTATTAGTGGTCATAATCAGAATAGTCACATATTTTTGCATTACATATAAAGGGACAAGGATAGATGCTACCTGATTTCAGTAGGAAACATTCTCAGTAATGAGAGAAGATTTTAGTCTACTGATTTCCAATCCCAGCTCTGCCACTTGTAGTTCAATTATCTTGAAGTTGAAGGTGAAGGTGTCCTGTAGGTCATTGGAAGTAAGAGTCTGGTATTTGAGGGAGAGACTTGGGATGAGCTTGGAGTCTGCATATCCTTCACTGAGCAAGTAGTAGTTGAATCTGTGAATCTGTGAAGATGACACAAGATTGCCTAGAGGGGGGAAGCATTTTTAGGGGCCAAGATAAGGAGACCCTATATTCAGAGAGCAAGCAGAGAGAGAAGCGGAGGAGAGGAGACACATTGTGAACAGCAAGGGAGAAAGAAGTAGGTTGGGGAATCAAGGAAGGACAGATCTGCTCAATGCAAATGAGAAGATGAGTCTGTGGAAACTTGTTGGTTGATTTGGAATCAGAAGTTGTCTATGACCTGAGAAGCAGGTTTCAGATGTGAGGAAGCCAGAGTGCAAAGGGCTGAAAATCCAGGAGGCGTGGAGGGAGTTTAGGTGAAGACAGACTACTCCTGGAAGGAGTTTGAATGAAGCAGGAGAGAGGCCCATCTGGAATGTAGGATCTGAGGTGGTGTTGCTGGTTGTTGGGGTGTATAGTTTGTGAGTCAGGAGTGTGTGAGGTGGCGAGGGTATTTCCCTCTCTCCTTCCTTCCCTTCAACAAACAGGGATTAGAGCTGAGGTCCTGAGGTACAGGGGTGAGTCAGGCTTGAAGCTCTCCCCTCATGGGTCTCCTCCAGCTCCCCCAGGGAGGGAAGACATCCAGAAACTCACCCCTTTCTCCTTGGGAATCCTAATTGTGGGAGCCCTGTGGAGGAAGTCCTGGAAGGCAAATTGGATGTGGGGGCTGGAGGCAGTTAGGGAACCTGGTCCAGGAGGTGGGAAGAGCTTCTAGGAGGTGACCAGGATGAGAGGAAAAGGCCGCTGTGGGTGGTGGGGCAGGAGGTGGTACTGTAAACTAAGCTCCTGTGTGGGAGCCTGTCTTTCTGTCACCAACTGAGAGTAGGAAAGGGAAGGGGTTGGAAGGGGGTTATTCAGTTTTGTTTTAAAGGATACAGTTCATGCCAAGTGTTTTTAAACTCATTTTTGATGATTCTGCTTATCCTTGGTGTATTTGATAAACCTCGGAAGATTCTTGATCATTTTTATTTTTATTACTTTTAAAGAGTCTATTTCATATACTTTTCCTCATTTAATTCCTTCTCATTCCCTTAAATGATATCTCAGATAATTTATTTAATATTTTGTAATAGTGATGCCAAGTGTGGTTAATGAAAACCCTGAGTTCTGAGTAGTGAGTCTGTACTTCTGGACAGTCCATCTACTCAGAGGATGTCACTCAGAGGCCACATCCCAGCAGAGGGCGATCATGAGTTTGTACGCCATCCTGTACACTGACTCTTACAGATGCTAGATATGTTGCCTGTTCAGTCACATTATGGTTGTTGGCCAAATTGGAGCTGTTCACCATTTCAAAAAGGATGAAGGAAATCAGCATTAAAAAAATCAATTTATGTAGTGTGATTCCACCTGATAATCACTTATGATGTTGACAGCTTTAAAGTACAGTGGCGTGGGGAGGCCTGCAGTCTCCTTTTCCAAGCTTGAATCCCAGCTCTCCCTCTTCCTATTCCTGCCCCACAAAGCCAGTCTCCTTTCAGTCAGATAGGGAAAATAATACCAACTCCATAATTGTTGGGAAGATAAAATGAAGTTGTTTTAATATTATTCTTTGCATAACATCTAAATGCATGTTGAGCATTAAGTAACAGATAGTTATTTTTAAAGCACCATATATGTTTTTAAGTGAGAAAAATTGTCTGATGACACTGGCATTATGTTGTGTTAAAGTTATTGTCAGACACAGTTTCCAGACCCATAAATATCATCTCATGAGTTTGTATTACAGAGATTCTAAGTTTGTAATTCTTGAAGATTTTAATTGATACTTTCTTTTGTAGACTCACAGAACAAAAATCAGTTGTTTTCAAAACTGACCACTGGGCACTAAATATTTCAAATTAATATAATTTTCATACAATTTTCCAAAGTCCCAAGTAACACTGAGTAAGGAGTCTCAATTTTGTATAGTTCTTGTCACTGAAGTTATCACCTCCTAGAAGTCTTCCTAATAGTAAAACAAGTGAAAATGAAAGTAAGATGTGGAAGTAAGATGTGGAAGTTAGATCTAGGCATTTTAATTATCCTTCAATTAAAAACAAATAAATAATACCACAAAGTCACTTATTAAATTTCAAAAAAATTGGGACTGCTTTGAGCATGAGAAGTTGTATACAGCTGCCCTCAGCAAAATGCTGTAATTTATTGAGGAAAACTGAATTGCAAAACCTTTCTTCCTCACACACCCCTCATTCAGGAAAAGAAAACAACAACAACAACAAATCAACAGCTTGGCTGAGCTTAAATAACTGACTCTTCATGTCCTTCCCCCCTTCATAGATCACAGCCTCATTGTGGTGAAGGGCTTGTGTAACTCAATGAAGCTATGAACCATGCCATGCAGGGCCCCCTAAGATGAACAGGTCATAGTGGAGAGTTCTGACAAAATATGGTTCACTGAAGGAGGAAATGACAAACCACTCCAGTATTCTTTCCAAGAGAACTCATGAACAGTATGAAAAGGCAAAAAGGTATGACACTGGATTAGAAGATATTCAATATGCTACTGGAGAAGAGCTGAGGGCAATTAATAATAGCTCCAGAAAGAAGCTCTACTTCAGCTGGGCTGATGTAGAAATGATGCTCACTTGTGGCTACATCTGTTGGTGAAAGTAAAGTCCAATGCTGTAAAGAATAATATTGCATAGGAACCTGGAGTGTTAGGTACATGAATCAAGGTAAATTGGATGTGGTCAAGTAGGAGATAGTAAGAGTGAACATTCTTAGGAATCAGTGAACTAAAATTGAAGGGAATGGGCCAATTTATTTCGGATGACCATTGTATCTATTTCTGTGGGCAAGAATCCCTTAGAAGGAATGGAGTAGCTCTCATAGTCAACACAAGAGTCTGAAATGCAGTGCTTGGGTGCAAACTCAAAAATGACAGAATGATCTCGGTTTGTTTCCAAGGCAAACCATTTAATATTACAGTAATCCAAGTCTGTGCCCCAACTACCTATGCCAAAGAACCTGAGGTTGACCAGTTCTGTGAAGACCTACAACACCTTCTAGATCTAATACCAAAAAAATGATATCCTTTTCATCACAGGGAATTGGAATGCAAAAGTAGGAAATCAAGAGATACTTGGCAAGTTTGTCCTTTAGAGTACAAAATGAAGCAGGGCAAAGGCTAACAGAGTTTTGTCAAGAGAACACACTGGTCATAGCAAACACCCTCTTCCAGCAACACAAGGGGCTATTCTACACATGAGCATCACCAAATGGTCAATACCAAAATAAGATTGATTATGTCCTTCTCAGCTGAAGATGGAGAAGCTCTATACAATCAGCAAAAATAAGGCCTGGAGCTGACTGTGACTCTGATCATGAGATTCTTATTGCAAAATTCAGGCTTAAATTGAAGAAAGTAGGGGAAACCACTAGGTCTTTCAGGTTTGACTTAACTCAAATCCCTTATGGTTATACAATGGAGGTGACGAATAGATTCAAGGGATTAGATCTGGTAGAGTGCCTGAAAACCTATGGACAGAACACACTGCTGCTGTTGCTGTTTAGTTGCTAAGTTGTGTTAGATTCTATGGGACTACATGGACTGTAGCACTCCAGGCTCCTCTGTCTGTGGGGTTTCCCAGGCAAGAATACTGGAGTGAGTCGTCATTTTCTTCTCCAGTGGATCTTCCCCATCCAGTGATCGAACCCACATCTACTTTGGCAGGCAGATTCTTTACCACTGAGCGACCAGGGAAGCCCAGCGAGCACTTTTAGGATCTTTTAATGATCAATCTGTTCTCTGAACTGAGAGGACTGTTATTCCCTAATTAGCTGGGAATCTAGAACTGGTCTCCTCATGGGAGAGACCAGATAGGACCACAAGAAAACCAACAGAATTAGAAAACACAGACAGAAGGGGAAATATATAAAAGAGGAATATTTTTAGATATTAATTTTCGAATTGTGAATTTTACCTCTACATGTGATACAATATTAGGCAGAAATTAAAAGAAAGGACTTGGGGTCATAAAGACTGAATTACTTGAATTTGGGCAAATCGATAAGCCTCTCAGAGCATCAGTTTCCTGCTTTGTAAATGGAGAGGATAATCTTTCCTACTCATAATGATATGCAAATGAGATTACATAAAGCCTGTGAATGGATGCTTTTCAACAGTGTTATTGAAGAAGACTCTTGAGAGTCCTTTGGACAGCAAAGGGATCAAACTAGTCAATCCCAAAGGAAATCAGTCCTGAATATTGATTGGAAGGACTGATGCTGAAGCTGAAGCTCCAATACTTTGCCCACCTGATGCAGAGAGTCAACTCACTGGAAAAGACCCTGATGCTGGGAAAGATTGAAAACAGAGGGAGAAGGGGACAACAGAGAAGGAGAAGGTTGGATAACATCACTGAATCAATGGTCAGTCAATGGTCAGTGAATTTGAGCAAGCTCCAGAAGTTGGTGATGGACAGGGAAGCCTGGTGTGCTGCAGTCCATGGGGTGCAAAAAGCTGGACATGACTGAGTGACTGAACTGAACAGAAAGCCTGTGAAATACTTGAGACTGAGACTTATGACAAGTCTCATGAAATGTCATCCATTATTGGTATTTGGGAGCATGGTGTAATCATCACTTCTCTGCCTGTTGGCTAGATCTAGAGCATTGTGGAATTTCTTCTGTGTTGTGAGAAAACTTGTCATGGCCTCTAGCAATAAAGCAAAAGTCTTATTTTTCAAGTTTTTTGGTTGGATAGGCTTTTAAACAAAACCATTAACATTTTCACAAGCATTATTTTCTCTTCTTTCTTCTTTTTGTATATTTCATTTACAATTTATTTAGCTTCCAGTGTGGCTTGTCATAAAGAGCACTCATAGCACAGCATCCTTTTAGAGGATGAATGGAACTCGTGGGACTTCTTCCATAGGTGGTGGGGACCTGATCACTGCCTTAGTGATCCTGACATCCTAACCAGGCTACTTGCTTCCACAAAGAATGCCAACCTGGAGTGGACACAGTTGAATTTTCTGAGATTCATAAATTTACAAAATCTAGATTTTGCACTTCTTTTGGTATCAATATACCAGTTCATGGTGCATGAAATAGAAAATGTCAAATTGTACTCTTTGGACTATATTGAATAATCTGGTTTGGTTTTGTCAATTTAGAGGTACATCACTTTTCCCCTTAGTCTCCCATAGTGCTTAGGAGTTTCAAAACAGTAAGTCTGGTTGGTGGTGGCTAAGAAAAAGGATAAGTTGAAAGAGAAAGGAGATACTGAATAAGAAAAGAAGCATCTCTTTAGAAAAATTAAAAAAAAAAAACAAAACTAACATTTCAAAAATATTACTTACTGCCATGTTCCCTAAGTTTGTCAATCTTTGGAAGGCTTAGAGTTGGGAATATAATACAGAGAGGACAAAAACTGTAGTAGGCATGCGGTTTATTGATCATATTATTTTAAAAGTTCACCTTCAAACAAAATAGATCTCAGATACGATTTTCACTATGACCACAGAAAAGCCACCGTCACTTTGGTAAGTGTGACATCATCACCACATCCAGGGAAAATTGCACCTGCTCTTACATGTCCTTAGATAATACTAAACTGTTCTAGTCGTTAGAATGGGTGGCCTCTCAGGGTCCAACTTCATGAGATTCTTAAGATTCTCATGGGCTCACAAATCTGTGAATACTTCATCTCTCCTCCCCTGGTTGCTGGTACTCAGAGCACACTGAAGCGTGGTAATGATGGAATTCAGTTCAGTTCAGTTCAGTCACTCAGTCATGTCTGACTCTTTGCGACCCCATGAACCTCAGCACGCCAGGCCTCGCTGTCCATCACCAACTCCCAGAGTCAACCCAAACCCATGTCCATCGAGTCAGTGATGCATCCAACCATCTCATCCTCTGCTGTCCCCTTCTCCTCCTGCCTTCAATCTTTCCCAGCATCAGGGTCTTTTCAAATGAGGCAGCTCTTCGCATCAGGTGGCCAAAGTATTGGAGTTTCAGCTGCAGCATGAGTCCTTCCAATGAACACTCAAGACTGATCTCCTTCAGGATGGACTGGTTGGATCTCCTTGCAGTCCAAGGGACTCTCAAGAGTCTACTCCAACACCACAGTTCAAAAACATCAATTCTTTGGTGCTCAGCTTTCTTTATAGTCCAACTCTCACATCCATAAATGACCACTGGAAAAACCATAGCCTTGACTAGACGGACCTTTGTTGGCAAAGTAATGTCTCTGCTTTTCAATATGCTATCTAGGTTGGTCATAACTTTCCTTCCAAGGAGTAAGTGTCTTTTAATTTTGATGACTACAATCACCATCTGCAGTGATTTTGGAGCCCAGAAAAATGAAGTCAGCCACTCCCCATCTATTTGCCGTGAAGTGTAGGGACCGGACGCCATGATCTTAGTTTTCTGAATGTTGAGCTTTAAGCCAACTTTTTCACTCTCCTCTTTTACTTTCATCAAGAGGCTCTTTAATTCTTCTTCACTTTCTGCCATAAGGGTGGTGTCATTGGCATATCTGAGGTTACTGATATTTCTTCCGGCAATCTTTATTCCAGTTTGTGCTTCCTCCAGCCCAGCATTTCTCATGATGTACTCTGCATATAAATTAAATAAGCTGGGTGACAATATACAGCCTTGACGTACTCCTTTTCCTATTTGGAACCAGTTTGTTGTTACATGTCCAGTTCTAACTATTGCTTCCTGACCTGCATACAGGTTTCTCAAGAGGCAGGTCAGGTGGTCTGGTATTCCCATCTCTTTCAGAATTTTCCACAGTTTATTGTGATGCACACAGTCATTAGAGTTTCTATTTGTTATGCATGAACTGGTTAGAACTTTATGAACATTACCTCATTTAATTCATACCACCATCCTTTTATGTTGTTGGTATATCCCAGCTTTTACTATGATTGAGAGTACGTGTAGTGTCTCACCTTCCCTGTTAATATTCCAAAAGGTTTGTCCTAAACCCTGTCTCAGTGCAATAGTAGGCTAGTGGAATTTCCCCTCCAGGAGTAGGCTGTCATTTCCTGCAAACTGAAGAATGTTTCTGAATTGTGAAAAATCACCATTTTCTCTCAAGTGAAAGATTTCATATAAGATTTTTTTTTTATTCATGTGGATTCATAGACTTGGGATAGAATTTCCCAAATGGTGTGCTCCAAATGGGAAATATATAAAAATAATGATTCTCCTTATTATTCGGGCATCAGGGAGCATCAGGACTTGATTCACTTGCTTATGAATCGATATGCCTCTCTGTATATATCGATCATTGTCTCTGTGCCATAGTGTGACAGAGGTGCAGAAGCACCGGCCATAGTGATATGGGCCATCACATGGGCCTGAAATCCAACTAGATGGGAGGAATTTTGTGTGTAGCTTGAACTGGGCTTTTTGAAATTCCTGGGAATGTAGGAGAAAGAAATGAGGTTGACATCAAGGAAGGGATGTGTATTGCACACCAGAATCTTTTGTTTCCTTCTTCAAATGACTTTATTTATTTATTTTTTTGCTGACAAAGCAAGAGATTTTTGGGGTAAGGGACACCCAGGCAAAGAGCAATAGGGTAAGGAAACCCAGGAAAACTGCTCTGCCAAGTGGCAGAGTCTTGGGTTTTATGGTGATGGGATTAGTTTTTGGATTATCTTTAGAAAATCATTCTGACCCACAGTCCTTCCTGGTGGTGCATGCCTTGTTCAGCTAATATGGATGCCAGTGAGAAGGATTCTGGGAGGTGGTTAGACACTTTGTGTCACCTTTTGACCTTTCCCAAACTCTTCTGGTTGTTGGTGGCTTATTAGTTCCATGTTCCTTAATAGGACGTCATGTTGTAAAACAACTTATGCAAATGGTTTGGTCTGACAGTGGCAGTTTCAGCCAGTGTGCTTCCCTAATGAGAGACTTCATACTCAAGATGCTTTGGGAATTAGCAGATCTTTTCTTCTGTAATTCTTTCTCCTGTGCAAAAAATGTCAGAAGCAAGTCTCTTTCTAAGTCAAAGTATTCTATGCCTGAAACTAGGATTCACCCTTGAAAGAACAGCAATTTAACTTGAAACTGTTGGACCCTGTCAGAGATGAATCAGACAGGGACCAAACAGGAGGCCTAACAGGATGTTCATCACTGGGTCCCAGAAACAGAAGGCAACTTTTAGGGTGAGGGCTGCAGAATGTGTGACTCTCTTCTGATTGGTTGGTGATGAGGCAACAGAGCAGTGCTCCAGGAATCTTTTGCTCATCCTGAAGGTACCATCACCAGATGGTCAATACAGAAGTCAGATTGATTATATTCTTTGCAGCCAAAGATGGAGAGGGTCTATACAGTCAGCAAAAACAAGACCGAGAGATGAGTGTGGCTCAGATCATGAACTCCATATTGCCAAATTCAGGCTTAAATTGAAGAAAGTAGGGAAAACCACTACACCATTTAGGTATGACCTAAATCAAATCCCTTATGATTATACAGTGGAAGTGACAAATAGATTCAAGGGATTAGATTCTGATAGAGTGCCTGAAGAACTATGAACGGAGGTTCATGACATTGTACAGGAGGCAGTGATCAAGACCGTCCCCAAGAAAAAGAAATGCAAAAAGGTAAAATGATTGTCTGAGGAGTCCTTACAAATATCTGTGAAAAGAGAATCAAAAGGCAAAGAAGAAAAGGAAAGATACACCCATTTGAATGCAGAATTCCAAAGAATAGCAAGGAGGGATAAGAAAGCCTTCCTCAGCGATCAATGCAAAGAAATAGAGGAAAACAATAGAATAAGAAAGGCTAGAGATCTCTTCAAGAAAATTAGAGATACCAAGGGAACATTTCATGCAAAGATGGGATCAATAAAGGACAGAAATGGTATGGACCTAACAGAAGCAGAAGATATTAAGAAAAGATGGCAAGAATACACAAAAGAACTATACACAAAAGATCTTCATGACCCAGATAATCATGGTGGTGTGATCACTCACCTAGAGCCAGGCATCCAGGAATGTGAAGTCAAGTGGGCCTTAGGAAGCATCACTACAAACAGAGCTAGTGGAGGTGATGGAATTCTAGTTGAGTTATTTCAAATCCTAAAAGATGATGAAAGCTGTATAATGTAGATTTGGAAAACTCATCAGGACTGGAAAAGGTCAGTTTCATTTCAATCCCAAAGAAGCAATGCCAAAAATGTTCAAACTACTGCACTTCTTATCTCACACTAGCAAAGTAATCAAATTCTCCAAGCCAGGCTTCAAAGTACATGAACCATGACTTTCAGATGTTCAACCTGGATTTAGAAAAGGACCAGAAATCAAATTGCCAACATCTGTTGGATCATTGAAAGCAAGAGTTCAGAAAAACATCTACTTCTTTTATTGACATGCCAAAGCCTTTGACTGTGATCACAATACACTGTGGAAAATTCTTCAAGAGATGGAATACCAGATACCTGCCTCCTGAAATCTGTATGCAGGTCAAGCAATTAGAACTGGACATGGAATAGACTGGTTTATGGAAAGAGATGTCAAGGCTGTATATTGTCATCCTGATTGTTTAACTTATATGCAGAGTACATCATGAGAAATGCTGGACTGGATGAAGCACAAGTTGAAATCAAGATTGCCCGTAGAAGTATCAGTAACCTCAGATATGCAGATGACACTACCATTATGACAGAAAGCGAAAAGAACTAAAGAGCCTCTTGCTGAAAGTGAAAGAGGGAAGTGAAAAAGTTAGCTTACAACTCAACATTCAGAAAATTAAGATCATGGCATCTGGTCCCATCAGTTCATGGCAAATAGTTGAGAAACAGTGGAAACAGTGACAGACTTTATTTTTCTGGGCTCCAAAATCACTGCAGATGGTGACTATAGCCATGAAATTAAAAGACGCTTGATCCTTGGAAGACAATTTATGACCAACCTAGAAAGCATTTTAAAAAGCAGAGACATTACTTTGCCAACAAAGGTCCATCTAGTCAAAGCTATGCTTTTTCCAGTAGTCCTGTATGGATGTGAGAGTTGGACCATAAAACTGAGCACTGAAGAATTGATGCTTTTGATCTGTGGTGTTGGAGAAGACTCTTGAAAGTCCCTTGGATTGTAAGGCAATCCAACCAATCTAGTCTAAAGGAAATCAGTCCTGAATATTCACTGGAAGGACTGATGCTGAAGCTGAAACTCCAATACTTTGGCCACCTGGTGTGAAGAACTGACTCATTGGAAATGATCCTGATGCTGGGAAAGATTGAAGGGGGGAGGAGAAGGGGATGACAGAGTATTAGATGCTTGGATGGCATCACCAACTCAATGGACATGAGTTTGAGGAAGCTCCAGGAGTTGATGTTGGACAGGGAGGCCTGAGGTCGCAAAGAGTTGGACACAACTGAGTGACTGAACTGAACTGAAGTTACCATCAGACTGTTCTAAGAACTGAATTGTATGCTTCTTAAGTCCAACTGTACCTCAGCAACCACCAAATTATTCTCCTCTGTGTATCCCCTCCCTTTCCTGATTAACAGTTGTCTGAATCTGTCCTTTGGGACTCAGGGAAGGTCAAGGAGGCTGAATGAAGCCTATATCCAGGAACAAGAAACAGAGAACACAGAAAAGATCTGTACTCCAGAGCCCCTTGGAGTCCTGCTCAGTTTTAATTCAAGGAACTGGGCAACTATGACTCTGATAACTTCCTGTCAAAATGGAGCATAGGACTGCCTCAGTTTGGAGGATAGACAGTGAACAGAAGTATTCCTGAGTTCCAGGTCCTAGGTCTAAGTCTTGTATAATTAAAATCTCAAGCCCTTGGTCTGCCATTTTGGCATAACAGACCCAATTAGAAGTAGTTAGAGGAATGAAAACTGGAATTTTAATAGACAAAATAAATCCCATTTCTTTTTAGAAGAATAGACCTGAAACCCAGTCTGGACCTGGCACTTCAGGGAGACTTGTAGCTAGGTAGCCAGTTGCCTAGTTTTATAAAAAGTAAGGTGCAGTTACTAGCTGCCAGCAGACATTGTTTAGAGAATGTCTGGTGGCATCCAAGCCTGACATGACTCAGAAAGCTCAAGTGTTTAGTAATACAAGGTCTAGTCTGAAATTGCACTCATAGAATCATCTAGTTATTTCCCTGGATGTCTGAACCATAGCTACTCTATTTTGACTTTTAGTTGTAAAATTCTCCTTAATAGCCAAAGCAAATGTCACCATTAATGATGTCTAGGTATGAGAAGATGCAAGAATTGGGACTCATAAACTCTTCTCCTGAAAAGATCTAACTATCTGAAGGCCTTTTCTGCCAGTTTTTCCCAGAGTACAGAGTGCCTAATACCTGATTTCCACCCTAAACTCCTTTCAGGGGTGCTGAAGTTCAGAAGTTGCAGTGGCCATGATTTAATCTTTGTAGAGGAAGATGGCAAGTGTCAGTTTTCAGCTGTCAGAGCCTCTTCTTGGTTATAAACAATTTTAGCCATTTCATGGGTTTCACCTCACAGTGAGTGTCATTCTCAGGTCTCAAAGATTTTGTGACAGGCCATCATGCATTGTAGTCTAGGCCTAAAACAGTATCCATAATTCTCTGACTACCTGTATTAGCCTCTTGGTTCAGAAAACATTCTCTTGTTGCTTCTTTCCATCTAGAGTTATGTTATCATCAGACTCATAGCTATATATTTTATTTTGGCCTCAGTCACATTTCAGTGTGAAATATTTTGTAAAACCACAATACAAATAACATAGCCAGCACTATTAGTAAAGCCATATGTAAGATTTAAGCTAAGAGCTTCCATTAGATGCCCAGTATATCCCAAGTCATCTGACTTAATCTATTCTATACGAATCTTTATCTTCCAGGGAAATTATCTATTGGTACTGTCTATGAGGCACATAGCCCAGTTTGCTAGTGTTACTAGACTGATTATCCTTAGTATGATTTAATTGTTTCCAACATAGAGGAGACTTTAAACCTAAATTACCATAGCCTGATGTTATCTGTATAAATCCATCCCATAATTGTGGGAGATTTTTTCCTCTGCTGAAACTTCACTTCTTGCTCTGATTGAGCTTGAGTAATAGAAGAAAACTCAAATCTATGGCCAGAGTCAGAGCAGACATTATTAATTGGCCAGGTGAGGGGATCCCATCTAGTAATATCAATAGTGACCTGAATATGACTATACTTTTTCTTTTAAGTAAGTTTTCTCAGGGCCAACCAATTAGAGCCTTGGAGTAGAGAAATTCATCAAGGTAACCCAGAACTAGACACAGGTAATTGGCCACAAAACTAGAATAGGATCAGGCCTATGATAGAACAGCATTTGATTTATATGCAAAGGTCTAAGAAGTCAAGAAAACATTATAAATGATCATATGAATCAGGTAGAGCATTTTGGCCAAGCTGCCTATCTCTGATGTCATCATCTTCTTGTCCTGGTGTAGTGCCGTTTCTCCTTTGTTTGAGTATCATTTTAAGGTGGGATCAGGTCAACTGTCCTCTCTATAGACCAGTCCAGTGGACTAGGAATTAATCTAGTCTTCCTTCAATTTTCAAACTAGTTAAGAGTACCTGATATAAGGTCCTTCCATCAGGTTTAGTCTTAAATTATCTTTCAGTCTTATTGCATCTCATCTGATCTTTATCCAAAGATAGATTACTGACATAAACTACAGAAACAAACTTAGGGTATTCTTTAAGAATTCAGTTAAATTTTACATTAATATTGCATAACAGCAAAGTATATTCAGGAAATGAGTCTTACTAGATACTGACCTTCATTAACAAGCTGGGATTTAACATTTATTGAGATATCTTTTTCTCCCTAAAATTACTCTCATTTTTATCTCAAATTAAGGCTAATTTGTTTGAAAAATAGGTCTGCTCTCAATAAATTTGGCCTAATGATTTATATAACCATAACTGATCATAGACTTTTTGCTTTGCTGAAACTTTTGTAGAGTCTCAGACTGAACTTTTAAAATAAAACAGGGCTGGGAAAGTCACACCAAAGGCTTATCACAGATTTTGCCTAACAAATCTAGGTGAATTCTTCCTTTTTCAAGGTCTCAAAACTTCCTTGAGATTTCTGTACCTTTTAGTGAGATAACCTTCCTAACTTATCTGATAAAGTTATTGGAAAGGTGAGTTTCCAGTCTCTGGAGGAGTCAGATAGGGTAAAAATATAATTGTTTTGTTTATAATGTATAATTTTACAAGAGGGGAAGGTTTTTCCTACTCCTGGAAAACACAGATTCAAACAAGTAATTTTTCAGACAGAACCTATAAAATTTATAAGCATATTCGGTAATTCATTTGTCCTTTTATTGCTTTTCCATGTCACTAGGTTTATTGAATACAGGACATGTGTTAGAACTCCATAATTTCTGAAATATCTATATTAGTAATTCATTAGAGCTAGAATCAGACATGGAACAATGGACTAAATTGAAAATTTAATTTTAAATTAAAATAAATTTAAATTAAAATAAAATTAATTAAACTAAAGTTAAAATTGGAAAAATATATCAAGACTGTATATTGTCATGCTTTTTATATAAGACATCATATGAAATGCCTGGCTATGAAATGCCTTGTATGAAATTCACATTCAGGAATCAAGATTGCTAGAAATATCAATAACCTCAGATATACAGACACCATTTGAAGCTAAGAGGAACAGAAACTTGATGAAACTGAAAGAGGAGAGTGAAAAACCACAACTCAACATTCAAAAAAACGAAGATCATGGCATCTGGTCCATCACTTCATGCAAATAGATGAACAATGAAACAGTGATACCTTTATTTTTCTTGGGTTCCAAAATCCTGCATATATGGTGACATTAAATTAAAAATTCTCATGGAAGAAAAATGACAGACAGCATATTAGCAGAGATACTTTTCCAATAAAGTGTATCTAGTCAAAGCTGTGGTTTTCCAGTAACATGTATGGATGTGAGTTACATAAAAGCTGAGCACTGAAGAATTGGTGCTTTTGAACTGTGGTGTTAGAATACTCTTGAGAGTCCCTTGGACTGCAAAGAGATCCAACCAATGCATCTAAAAATCAGTCCTGACTATTCATTAGGACTGATGCTTCTGAAACTCAGTACTTTGGCCATGATGAAATGACTCACTGGAAAGACCTTGATCCTAAGATTGAAGGCAGGAGGAAAAATGACAGATGATGATATGGATGAAATTAATCTCATATTGTGAGACAGACATACCAGACATATACATATTGAATCACAAGTCTGGTTTTCTAAACTTTGCCATGAATTAGTTATTACAATATAAAATTCACTAATTCATAAATAACAGTTGGAATAAATAAAATTTTTAAAGGCTTCTTCCCAATTTCCCTCAGTCTCAGGAGTTAAAGATGGTCAGATAAGTGTTCCTGAGAGCCCAGGTCTCAAGGCACAGGGAATGAAAATCGAGTTCTAACACAGTGGCTGCAGGTCTAAACCAAATGGTAACAAAGCATGGTATGACAAATCACAACACAGAACATAGAGTATAAAACACATATAGACCTCTGGTCCTAATCAGATCATAAATACAAGATTACAGTCTCTCAAAACCATATAGATTCACAGAACTGATCCAGTGCTAACAATAAATGAAAATATCTCAGTTCTTTAAGATTTCAAAAGGAGAAATAATTGAAAGAAGAGGAGAAGGAAGCAAAATCTTTACATCTCCTGACCTGCAGATAACACAGGCATTTATTATTCTCCAGAGAAGGAACAGAAACCAGAACAGGAAAACAGAACCAGAGTTCACAGAAACCAGAATCAGAATTATTCTCTCAAGATGATCAGCCTTGATCCTCATAAGCTGAGGCCTTCAACTAATTATGGACCATTGATAATAGGAATTAAAAAGAGAGAAGGAAAGATCAATAAGTCTCTTGTTCTTTACCTGGATACTTTTCTTGTCATGGAGAAACTTGCAAATATCTTCAACTTTAGCTCCTTTTTTGATTCAAATATCAGTTGCAAGAAGTCTATTTGTCATTGTTGCCTGGAAGACCTTTCCAGGGCAGAAAAGTGGCTTTTGTCTATCATGAAACAAATTGTTAACATTTACAAAACATTTTTTTAGACAGTATAAAACCCAAGAGAACTGCTTTCTCAAATGACTTTTGCTCAGATAATATTTTCATTTTCTGTTCTATAAAGGACTTGAGACAATTCATTAAAGATTCACAAATGTGTATACAAATAACTGTAACCCATTCACTGTTATATATACATATATATGTATATATGATATTCAATCCACAATGATCTATGTATTACCTACAAAGTATGTATTAGAATGTCCTGTTTGAATTGCTTTGAATTTATTTTATGAAATGAACTGACAACTCTCTGACATTAATTCTTCAATTACCTAAGGAAAATGCATTCTCAGCTCTGTGATTTTATTTTACTTAGGTTATCTTATTTTTTTTTTTTCATTTATTTTTTAGTTGGAGGCTAATTACTTACATATTGTAGTGGTTTTGCCATACATTGACATGAATCAGCCATGGATTTACATGTGTTCCCATCCTGATCCCCTCCGTCCTCCCTCCCCTCCCCATCCTATCCCTCTGGGTCTTCCCAGTGTACCAGCCCTGAGCACTTGTCTCACCCATCAAACCTGGGCTGGAGGTCTGTTTCACCCTTGATAGCATACTTGTTTCAATACTATTCTCTCAGAACATCCCACCCTCGCCTTCTCCCACAGAGTCCCAAAATCTGTTCTGTACATCTGTGTCTCTTTTTCTGTTTTGCATATAGGGTTATCATTACCATCTTTAAAAATTCCATATATATGCATTAGTATACTGTATTGGTCTTTATCTTTCTGGCTTCACTCTGTATAATGGGCTCCAGTGTCATCCATCTCATTAGAACCGATTCAAATGAATTCTTTTTAATGGCTGAGTAATATTCCATGGTGTATATGTACCACAGCTTCCTTATCCATTCGTCTGCTGATGGGCATCTAGGTTGCTTCCATGTCCTGGCAATTGTAAACAGAGCTGCGAGGAACACTGGGGTGCACGTGTCTCTTTCAGATCTAGTTTCCTCGGTGTGTATGCCCAGGAATGGGATTGCTGGGTCATATGGCAGTTCTATTTCCAGTTTTTTAAGGAATGTCCACACTGTTCTCCATAGCGGCTGTACTAGTTTGCATTCCAACCAAAAGTGTAAGAGGGTTCCCTTTTCTCCATACCCTCTCCAGGATTTATTGCTTGTAGACTTTTGGATAGCAGTCATCCTGACTGGCATGTAATGGTACCTCATTGTGGTTTTGATTTGCATTTCTCTGATGATGAGTGATGTTGAGCATCTTTTCATGTGTTTGTTAGCCATCTGTATGTCTTCTTTGGAGAAATGTCTATTTAGATCTTTGGCTGATTTTTTGATTGGGTCATTTATTTTTCTGGAATTGAGCTGCAGGAATTGCTTGTATATTTTTGAGATTAATCCTTTGCCTGTTGCTTCGTTTGCTATTATTTTCTCCCATTCTGAGGGCTGTCTTTTTACCTTGCTTATAGTTTCCTTTGTTGTGCAAAAGCTTTTAAGTTTAATTATGTCCCATTTGTTTATTTTTGCTTTTATTTCCAATATTCTGGGAGGTGGGTCACAGAGAATCCTGCTGTGATATATGTCAGAGAGTGTTTTGCCTATGTTTTCCTCTAGGACTTTGATAGTTTCTGGACTTAAATTTAGATATTTAATCCATTTTGAGTTTATTTTTGTATATGGTGTTAGAAAGTGTTCTAGTTTCATTCTTTTACAAGTGGTTGACCAGTTTTCCCAACACCACTTGTTAAAGAGGTTGTCTTTTTTCCATTGTATATTCTTGCCTCCTTTGTTGAAGATAAGGTGTCCATAGGCATGTGGATTTATTTCTGGGCTTTCTATTTTGCTCCATTGATCTATATTTCTGTCTTTGTGCCAGTACCATACTGTCTTGATGACTGTGGCTTTGTAGTAGAGCCTGAAGTCAGGCAGGTTGATTCCTCCAGTTCCATTCTTCTTTCTCAAGATTACTTTGGCTATCCGAGGTTTTTTTATTTCCATACAAATTGTGAAATTATTTGTTCTAGTTATGTGAAAAATACTGTTGGTAGCTTGATAGGGATTGCACTGAATCTATAGATTGCTTTGAATGGTATACTCATTTTCACAGTATTGATTCTTCTAATCCATGAACACGGTATATTTCTCTATCTGTCTGTGTCCTCATTGATTTCTTTCATCAGTGTTTTATAGTTTTCTATGTATAGGTCTTTTGTTTCTTTAGGTTGATATACTCCTAAGTATTTTATTCTTTTTGTTGCAATGGTGAATGATATTGTTTCCTTAATTTCTCTTTCTGTTTTCTCATTGTTAGTGTATAGGAATGCAAGGGATTTCTGTGTGTCAGTTTTATATCTTGCAACATTACTGTATTCATTGATTAGCTCTAGTAATTTTCTGGTAGAGTCTTTAGGGTTTTATATGTAGAGGATCATGTCGTCTGCAAACAGTGAGAGTTTTACTTCTTATTTTCCTATCTGATTCCTTTTATTTCTTTTTCTGCTCTGATTGCTGTGGCCAATACTTCCAAAACTATGTTGAATAGTAGTGGTGAGAGTGGGCACCCTTGTCTTGTTCCTGACTTTAAGTGATATGATTTCAATTTTTCACCATTGAGGGTAATGTTTGCTGTGGGTTTGTCATATATAGCCTTTATTATGTTTAGCTATGTTCCTTCTATGCCTGCTTTCTTGAGAGTTTTTATCATAAATGGGTGTTTAATTTTGTCAAAGGCTTTTTTGCATCTGTTGAGATAATCCTATGGTTTTCATCTTTCAATTTGTTAATGTGGTGTATTACATTGATTGATTTGTGGGTATTAAAGAATCCTTGCATTCCTGGGATAAAGCCCACTTGGTCATGGTGTATGATCTTTTTAATATGTTGTTGGATTCTGTTTGCTAGAATTTTGTAAAGGATTTTTGCATCTATGTTCTTCAGTGATATTGGCCTGTAGTTTTCTTTTTTTGTGGCATCTTTGTCTGGTTTTGGAATTAGGGTGATGGTGGCCTCATAGAATGAGTTTGGAAGTTTTCCTTCTGCAATTTTCTGGAAGAGTTTGAGTAAGATAGGTGTTAGCTCTTCTCTCAGTTTTTGGTAGAATTCAGCTGTGAAGCCATCTGGTCCTGGGCTTTTGTTTGCTGAAAGATTTCTGATTACAGTTTCAATTTCTGTGCTTGTGATGGGTCTGTTAAGATCTGTTTCTTCCTGGTTCAGTTTTGGAAAGTTATGCTTTTCTAAGAATTTGTCCATTTTTTCCAAGTTGTCCATTTTATTGGCATAGAGCTGCTGGTAGTAGTCTCTTATGATCCTCTGTATTTCAGAGTTGTCTGTTGTGATCTTTCCATTTTCATTTCTAATTTTGTTGATTTGGTTCTTCTCACTTTGTTTCTTGATGAGTCTGGCTATCAGTTTGTCAATTTTATTTACCTTTTCAAAAAACCAGCTTTTGGCTTTGTTGATTTTTGCTATGATCTCTTTTGTTTCTTTTGCATTTATTTCTGCCCTAATTTTTAAAATTTCTTTCCTTCTACTAACCCTGGGCTTCTTCATTTCTTCCTTCTCTAGTTGCTTTAGGTGTAGACTTGGGTTATTTGTTTGACTTTTTTATCGTTTCTTGAGGTAAGCCTGTAATGCTATGAAGCTTCCCGTTAGCACTGCTTTTACAGTGTCCCATAGGTTTGGGGTTGTTGTGTTTTCATTTTCATTCGTTTCTATGCATATTTTGATTTCTTTTTTGATCTCTTCTATGATTTGATGGTTATTCAGAAGAATGTTATTTAGCCTCCATATGTTTGAATTTTTAATCTTTTTTTTTTTTTTTTCCTGTAATTGAGATCTAGTCATACTGCAGTGTGGTCAGAAAAGATGACTGGAATGATTTCAATTTTTTTGAATTTACTAAAGCTAGATTTATGACCTAGGATGTGATCTATTCTGGAGAAGGTTCCGTTTGCTCTTGAGAAAAAGGTGAAATTGATTGTTTGGGGGTGAAATGTCCTATAGATATCAATTAGGTCTAGCTGGACCATTGTGTCATTTAAAGTTTGTGTTTCCTTTTTAATTTTCTGTTTAGTTGATCTGTCCATAGGTGTGAGTCGGGTATTAAAGTCTCCCACTATTGTGTTATTGTTAATTTCCCCCTTCATTCTTATTAGCATTGTCTTACATATTGCAGTGCTCCTATGTTGGGTGTATATATATTTATAATTGTTATATCTTCTTCTTGGATTGATCCTTTGATCATTATGTAGTGTCCTTTGTCTCTTTTCACAGCCTTTATTTTGAGGCCTATTTTATCTGATTTTTGCGACTTCTGCTTTCTTTAGGTCTCTGTTTGCGTGAAGTACTTTTTTCCAGCCCTTCACTTTCAGTCTGTATATGTCCCTTTCTTTAAGGTGGGTCTCTTGTAGACAGCATATATAGGGGTCTTGTATTTGCATCCATTCAGCCAGTCTTTGTCTTTTGGTTGGGGCATTCAACCCATTTACATTTAAGGTAATTATTGATAAAAATGGTTCCGTTGCCATTTGCTTTGTTTTTTTGAGTTCACCTTCATACAACCTTTCTGTGTTTCCTTTCTAGAGAAGATCCTTTAGCATTTGTTGAAGAGCTGGTTTGGTGGTGCTGAATTCTCTCAGATTTTGCTTGTCTGTAAAGCTTTTGAATTGTCCTTCGTGTGTGAATGAGATCCTTTCTGGGTACAGTAATCTGGGTTGTAGGTTATTCTCTTTCATTACTTTAAGTATGTCCTGCCATTCCCTTCTGGCCTAAAGAATTTGTATTGATAGATCAGCTATTATCCTTATGGGAATTCCCTTGTGTGTTATTTGTTGTTTCTCCCTTGCTGCTTTTAATATTTGTTCTTTGAGTTTGATATTTGTTAATTTGACTAACATGTGTCTTGGGGTGTTTTGCCTTGGGTTTATCCTGTTTGGGACTCCTTGGGTGTCTTGGACTTGTGTCCCTATTTCTTTCCCCATTTTGGGGAAATTTTCAGCTATTATCTCCTCGAGTATCTTTTCATGGCCTTTCTTCTTGTCTTCTTCTGGGACTCCTATGATTCGAATGTTGGGGCGTTTCACATTGTCCCATAGGTCCCTGAGGTTGTCCTCATTTCTTTTGATTCTTTTTTCTATTGTCCTCTCTTCATTTATTTCCACCATTTTATCTTCTACCTCACTTATCCTATCATCTGTCTCCGTTATTCTTCTGTTGGTTCCCTCCAGAGTGTTTTTTATCTCATTTATTGCATTATTCATTTTTAATTGTCTCTATTTTATTTCTTCTAGGTCCTTGTTAAACATTTCTTGCATCTTCTCAATCCTTGTCTGCAGGTTATTTATCTGTATCTCTATTTTGTTTTCAAGATTTTGGATCATTTTTATTATCATTTTATTATCATTTTTTTATCATTTTTATTATCATTTTTTGATCATTATTATCATTATTATTATCATTATTATCATTATTATCATTTTTTAGGTAGATTCTATCTCTCCTCTTTTGTTTGCCTTGGTGGGCATTTTTCATGTTCCTTTACCTGCTGGGTATTTCTCTGCCTTTTCATCTTATTTAGATTGCTGTGTTTGGGGTGGCCTTTCTGTATTCTGGTGGTCTGTGGTTCCTTTTTATTGTGGAGGTTTCTCCCAGTGGGTGGGGCTGGATGTTTGGCTTGTTGAGGTTTGCTGGTTAGGGAAGCTTGCGTCGGTTTTCTGGTGGGTGGAGCTGGATTTCTTCTCTCTGGAGTGCAATGGACTGTCCAGTAGTGAGTTTTGAGATGAGTCTATGGATTTGGTGTGACTTTGGACAGCCTGTATATTGACGCTCAGGGCTTTGTTCCTGCATTGCTGGGGAATTTGCATGGTGTGTCTTGCCCTTGAACTTATTGGCTCTTGGGTGGTGGTTGGTTTCAGTGTAGGTATGGAGGTTTTTGGATGATCTCTTATTACTTGATGTTCCCTGTAGTCAGGAATTCTCTGGTGTTCTCAGGTTTGGGGCTTAAGCCTCTTGCCTCTGGATTTCAGTCTTATTCTTCCAGTAGCCTCAAGACTTCTCCATCCATGCAGCACTGATAATAAAACTTCTAGGTTAATGGTGAAAGGATTCTCCATAGTGAGGGACACACAGAGAGGTTCACAGAGTTCCATGAAGAAGAGGAGAGGGAGGAAAGAGATAGAGGTGAGCAGGTGGAGAAAAAGGTGGTTTCAAGAGAAGAGAAACAGATCTAGTTTGTACTCTCTTCCCTAAGTGTTCTCCACAGCCCAGAACACCCACAGAGATTCACAGAATTGGATTGAGAAGAGAAGGGGGAGGGAGGAAATAGAGGTGATCTGGGGGAGAAAAAGGAGAGTCAAAAGGGGGAGTGAGTGATCAAACCAGTAATCACACTCCTGAGTAAAAATGGGTACTGAAGGTTGGATTCTTAAATGTCCAAAATTGATATCAAATACTGAAAAATAAAGATTAAAAATCAAGATTAGAGGTTAGACTCTTAAAAATACAATATTTAAAAACAACAAAAACACAAAAAATTTAAGAAATATTTATGAAGTTTGCTTTAAAAATAGGGTCCTTTTTGGGGGGGCAGGTTATAGTGGGTTATAAAAATGAAAATTAAGGAGTAATAGAAGGCTTTAGAAAAACAGAAAAAACATTTTTTTTATTAAAAAAATAATACTATTAGTAAAAATATATCTAGAAATTTCTCTGGAGCTGTTGTGGGCAGTGTGGATTCAGCTCAGTTACAGATAGTTCCTTGTTCCTGCTTATATTTCTCAATATCTATAGGCCCCTTCCAGTGTAGCCAGTGTTAACTACAGGGATTTTAATCTGTTGCACCCGTCACTTCTAAAGTGGTTCCCTTTATTTATTTGGCTTCTGTTTGCAGGTCTCTTTAGTGTCTAATTTCCGCCCTGACACAAGGGGGCGGAGGTGGTCTCTTGTTTAGGTTCACTTCTTCAGTCATGCTGTGGGGAGGGAGGGGCACTGCAAACAAATATCACTGGCATGTGTAGGGAGCACTCGCAGTGTTCCAGCCACACTGGGTTTGCCCCCACTCACGGCATGTGTGCTTTCCCCATCTACACTGCTCAGGCTCCAGGTTGATCTACAGAGAGCGGGCCCTGAGTTGTGTGCACTTCCCAGGCGTAAGCCACTCAGGTTCAGGTTATTGAGTACTCCACAAAGGTGCAGACTCGGAAGGCCCTGCGTTTTGTGCCTTCCCCGTCGGAGGTGCTCAGGAAGTCAGGAGCTTGATGAGTGCACTCTCCCCAGGTGCAGTGCGCCTTATCCCCTCCGCGGTCCCAGCCTCAGTTTCTGGGAGTGCTGGTTGGGTGTGCCTTGTGTCCCTTTTGGGAAGCTGATTTCTGGCTGCGACCCTCCCGGTGGATGTCAACCATTTAGAATCTCAGGAAGTCTTTGGTTAGAAGCTGGAAGCCTGTTTGCCTTTTGGTAGGGGGTGCTATCTCTGGGGCCAAGTTTGCCCCTTTCCCCTCCCCCCTGCCTCCTGCCTCCGGCGGGGGATGGGCTGGTCTTCAGCAGGCTAGCTCTTCTCTGGTATTCGCTCAGTCCTTTTTTCTGGGAATGGGCGTGTAGTGCCTAAATTTAGGGCTTTTCCCAGGTTAATTCTCTCTCTCTTGCTATCCCACGGTTTAAGTTGCCATCTCTCGTTAGCTCCCTCTGTTTGCCCTCAGGGCATTCTGGCCCAGTCCTCACCCTAAGCAATGCTGCCTGCTCCTCTCTGTTTAGCCCCCACTTGCTGGTGGTGGATACGAGCATCTGGGGTACTTTTCTGCTGGGAGTTGTTTTTAGGCATGTAATCTGTGGGTTTCATTTATTTTCCCTCCCGGTTAGGTTGCCCTCTGAGATTCGCAAACTTCCCCCAGACCCGCCAATGAGAGGGTTTCCTGGTGTTTGGAAACTTCCTCTATTAAGACTCCCTTCCCAGTACGGGTCTCTGTCCCTAACTCTATTGTCTCTCTTTTTATCTTTTATATTTTGTCCTACCTCCTTTTGAAGACAATGGGCTGCTTTTCTGGGCCTCTGATGCCCTCTGCCATCAATCAGAAGTTGTTTTGTGGAGTTTGCTCAGTGTTCAAATGATCTTTCCATGAATTTGTGGGGGAGATAGTGGTCTCCCCATCCTATTACTCCACCATCTTAATTCCCCCTGGATTTAGTCTTAAAAGGCCCTTACCTGGGGAGAGCCAGATTATTGGAACTGATGGATGTTACCCATCAAATGATGTGAGTCTGCTAAAAAAGCTGTAATTTGGACATTTTATTGACATTTTAGTAGATTTTTTTTGAAAACCAACAATGGCAAGCCAGGTAACTTAAGACCAGACACAGACAGAGTAGGCAGGACCCCTCCCCATGAGCATGAAAGTTGTAGCAGGTGGAATGCATACTTAATGCAGTGGCTGTAAGCAGTTGTTCATCTGTAGTTCTAATAGGAGAGCAGTCAGTCAGGCCTTTCTTTCTCCACTTATGACTGTAATGTATTCCTTCAGAATCCCATCCTCTTCACTCTGAGTTTTATTTTGATACCTTGGCAGATATGCGAGAAACAGGAAAAGCACATGCGTCTCCCTCCAGATAATACAGTTTGATTCTCAAGGGCTCCTGGACACAGAGTCACCGTTCTGGACGTTTCCTCCTCCTTCCAGGCTCCTCCTGCCTGCAGCTGTGGCTCTAGGATTCCCTGAGTACAAACCACTCCAGCCTTTCTCCTTGACCTGCAGTCCTTCCTGGGAAAACTTAGAACAACCACTTACCATCCCATCTTTATGTCGTATCTGTAAATGAAAATGAAGTTCTTACTTTTCTCATTCATAAGATGGTTGTGAAGATCCTCTGAGAAAATTGATCAGGAGGTGTTGTGAAATGGTAACCCTAGTCTCTGTGATACAGACATTACACCCTAATCCATCCTTCAGAGACACGCCAGGGCCAGCTTCCCTGGGTTACAAGGAGGTAAGGCCTTGGACTGGTGAGCATGGGATGCGGGTGGTGGTGCTGAGAGGACACAGAACAACTGGTGTTAACTCAGACAAGCATCTCAGCCTTCTCATCCCAGCTCCTTTTTGGTCAAAATTTTCACCAATTGTAATTACTGAAGTGACTTAGCAGCAGCAGCAGCAGCCTGCAAATTATTCTTGCCACTCTTTCTGTTTGTTAAACCAGCCTATAATATTCAGCTATAAGTTTCTTCTTAGAATTATATAAAAATGTTCCTGAATTCTTTCCTGTGTTTCCCCAGTACTCTGTGCCTTGTGAAGAGCACTATGGATTTGTTTCCACCTGAGATCATAAACTTCAGAGGCCTTGGGCCAGACTGAATCTGCACATCACCATCCCCCCACCCCACTGTCATAGCTGGCAGATAACTAAGTATTGATTGCATTCTTATTGCTTGATACTGAAGAGTAAGGTATCATACTTTTTCTGACAAAGATGGAAACTTAAATCACTGTCAACCAATGATTTCGTTTTCTATTCTACTTGCTGTCTTTTTAGACCAAGATTATTTCCCAAGATAAAATCATCTCAGAGGATAATGTGTTGATTAAGAGAATGTTCATGGAACTCTTAGCGCAGTGCCTTACATACAGTAAACACTTGGTAAATGAGATCTGCTATTGCTATAATCATTAACCTTTGGAATGGACATTTTAAGTACTTACTATAATGATAGAAAGATGGCTGTATGTTGGGGGCAAGCTTAAATATGTCATAAAGGCTCATGACATGAGCTTCCCGCCTTCGTGACTTAGGCTTTGCAGTGTCAATCAAGTTGTTTTTCCTCTCCCTGGGCCTCACTCTCCATCTGTTAAATGAAACAATACTGTTACTAGGTAGAGCTATTGTAGGATTAATGAGTTAATACATGTGAAGGTTTGAAGGTATAGCCCTGTACACAGTCAACACTCAGTAAACGTTAACTATGGATAGAAAATCTAGAAAGAAGAGTTCCTACTTCCAAAGGTCAATATTTAAATTTTGTCCTACTTTTCTGGACACTGAATTTGCAATTAACCACTTCTTTATTCCTCCATGCATAGCTGAGGAATCTAGATTCTTGACCTGTGATGCCTGTTCACTCATCTGTCTACTAACACCTGCTAACTCCTGACAGTTTGGGATTCAGCTCCTACTCTCTGAGCTTCATCTGTTATATTCTCATATTCTCAATATTCCCATCTGTTAAAAGTAATAATGCCTGTCTTATAGATCTACTGAGTGTATTACAAGAGCTGATACCCAGAAAGTTCTTATCATCGGGTTTGGCACATGCACTAAATATCATGAGAACCACTTATAATTTTATTTCTTTGGAAGGGAAAGCATCCCTTGCTGTTCCAACAAGTTTTTTCAAGGAAAGGGGTTTGAGCCTAGCAGAACAATCTATTACAGTTTATCTTTGAAAAGTACCCTTCATAAGGAGGCCTCTGTATCTGTTTTCACTATTTCAGACATTTCTGCTTGTGGTTGGTGTGGTGGGCGTGATGGTGGCTGCAATTCCTTGGACTGCTATACCTGTGATTCCCCTTGGCATCATTTTCTTTGTTCTCCGGTGGTATTTCTTTAGGACATCACGAGATGTGAAACGCCTGGAATGTACAAGTGAGTACCAGGGCTCTCAGGTTGGGATGGCTATGTAGAATGGCTCCATTTATGCAGTAATTAACCAGGCCCTGGAATTCTGCAGACTCTTTCTTCTGGAATTTCTCACCAAGTTAACATTAGGTAATTGAATGTGATGGCTATTGTGAGTCAGTGTGATTCTTAAGGCAAATGGAACTGATGGCAGATCAGCTGCAGTTTTGCATTTTAGCACAAGGAGGATGGATATGAGCACCATGAGACAGGGAGTGTTTCTGTCTTGTTCATGACATACTTCCTAACAGAGTATTCACTCTGTAAATACTTTTCTTAAAAATATTTCGTCATGTTGGAACTAATGTAGAAGGAAAATAGAGAATTTTTCGTCTTCTAAAGTTACCAGAAATGACAAGAAAAGGAAAAGATTAGGAAGAGGAAAGGAGACCTCAGGAAATATGTGTCAGAAGTGATATATTTGAAAAATACATTTTTTCACATGTTCAAATAAGTTGCAGTTGTTAAATGTATTGAAAAGATATATGTTAGTCACTCAGTTGTGTCCGACTCTTTGTAACCCCATGGTCTGCAGCCCATCAGGCTCCTCGGTCCAGAGAATTTTCCAGGCAAATATACTGGAGTGGGTAGCCATTCCCTTCTCTAGAGGGAATGTCTTCCTGACCCAGGGACTGAACTTAGGTCTCCTGCATTGTAGGTGGATTATTTACTGTCTGAGCCTCCAGGGAAGCCCTATTGAAAAGATAAGTCCTGTTATTTTCAGGTTTGCTCTTTATCATTACTAGTATTTGGGGGTGATTCCACATCGTTTATGGTCCCGCCTTCCTCAAAGCCATTCATATAAACAATGCTGAAAATAATCCCTTAGGAGGACACAGGAAGGGAATCTGTTCAGTGTGCATTTAGTTTATTACTCCATTCAACTTCCTAGTTTCAGAATAATGGGGAACAGGGACTTCCCTGGTGGTCCTGTGGGTATGACTCTGTGCTTTTGTTGCTGGAGCACGGCTTCAGTCCCTGGTTGGGGAACTAAGAACCTGCAAGGTGCAGCAAAAAAAAAAAAAAAAAAAATAGAATAATGGAAACACATTTCATGATTAATCATTCTATTCTACAGGTAGTCACAGATGATGAAATAATTGAATTTATCTCATTATTAATGCACATATTTCATCAATATTAAAAATAATAATGAAAATAGAATTGTTATATATTTTTTTATAAATTATAAACACTTGACAAGAGATTTTTGCCGGGGGGAGGGGCCATTTCCCATCCATATGGAAGTGGAGAGAAGGGCACCTCCTGAGGATTTTTTTAAGAAATAGTACAAGATTTTCTCAATATTTGATCTGGAAAGTCTGAGTACTTTGGCACCTGTGGAATATTTTGGTTTTCTTGCACCCTAGTAGGCTGCAATAAGCTAGATAATAAATTCAATCCAGGTTCTCTGTCTTTCACACCCCAGATAACAACGTGTGGTGGCCAGTTGATTAGAACTGTTTGTAGTCTCTCTGTAAGTGGTGGGTCTGTGCCATAAATAGTAACACTGCTGTTTTCTCTAAATAGTAACTGATAGTATATTTTATGACTTCCCAGGTGGCTCAGTGTTAAAAAAAAAAACAAACAAAAAAAAAAACTGCCCCCCACTGCAGGAGACACAGAAGAAATGGATTCAGTCCCTGGGTTGGGAAGATTTCCTGGAGGAGCAAATGGCAACCCACTCCAGTATTCTTTCCTGGATAATCCCATGGACAGAGGAGCCTGATGGGTTACAGTCCATAGGGTCGCAAAGAGTCAGACACTATTGCATGAGCGAGTGAGAGTATATCTTAAGGTTACTGCTGGAGCCACCAGCAAAAAGGACACATGACTGCTGTGGCCAGAAGGCTTAAGTCAGCCTCAGCCTTGTGCTCTGAAGGATTACTGACGTCCCGAGGTTTAGTTTCAGATCCTACTGCTTAACTGCTTCTGGAAGCTTAGGCTGACATTTTCATCTTAATGCTGTTTTGGCAGTTGATTATAAGGGGGTTTTAGGTGGCACGTTTTTGCATAAGAGCATAGCAATGGTCAGTCATGGACAAGTGCCTAAAACGAGCCTGACATTTGGTTGCCTTTCTCTAGTCCACTTTTTGCTTTTGGCAGTGCCTGAATGATGAAGCCGTATCCAAATTCTGTCTGGAAATGTGCTGGGATCAACCAGCAGTGTCTGCCAGAGGCATTGTTAGGGGAGGGTTAGCACGTGTGTCAGGTGTATTAGTGCCATGGATCTTCAAGTCTGCTGTTTTAAGGAGTTCTTGTACCAGATTTCCAGGAACTTTGTTCAACCTCAGGTGCTTAATAAGATGTGCAGTAACAGTGAAGGCTGTTGTGTATTAGCTGAGTAAGATTTGAGGGTTTTCTGAACATAAATAACAAAGTCTGGAGAAAAATGCTCATTATCACCCATGGGCATCCTTCACCCTGATTATTCTCTGTGTGAGACACTGCTGTTGTGATTGAAAGCACAACCTTGGGAATAAGAAACAGTTGAGTCTCACACCCAGATCTATCTTAGGTGGGTTGAAATAGTTAATCTTGAGCAGTGAATGCTCTTAATCCCTCAGTCTCTGGAGTTCTCACAAGGATTTCTTGAATCAATGCTTGTAAATTACTTGATGACCATGACCAAAAGCACTGGAACCTTGAACATGAGGGAATTAGGAATGTACTCCAACTAGCAGGTCTCACATAGTTTGAATGATAATATGGCAGCAGGGCTGTCAGCCCGGAGTTCCCTTGACAGAGAAGATCTGCAGTCCTGGAGGGGTGTGACCCCAAGTGTCCTCAGGGTTGTGGGAAACACAGACATCAGTTATGTGAACTGTAGTGTTAAATGTGTCTGTGACTGTGGGCTGATGCCATGGCTGTGATATAATCTGCTTCAGGACTTGTGGGCTCGGTGCTTGTGGGAAGAAGATGTTACTTTGGGCAACATAACACCAGAGCCTTGACATCCTCTCTCCCCCTGTACTAGCTAATTTTCTTTGCAGATCCTCCAGTTCACTCATCCTGGCATCCTGCTCAGCCCTAAATGGGATTTGAGAGAAACAGGATGGCTTTTCATGGGTCCAGATTCCCCCAGCCTGTAACTCTTGGGAATGAAGTGAGGTAGGTGATGGGGTGTTTGGTTCTCTGGTGTTCAAGGCTGAGATGACACCTGGTTTCTAAAGTCTACCCCGCCCTCCATCCCTGCTGGAGAGAATCAGCTGTACTTTGATCTCCTGACAGGGAAGCAGGTGAGGGAGGCCACGTTGAAGAGTTCACTCCAGGGCTCTCCCTGGGGAACATCCACGTCTGCTTCCTGCTCAGAAACTTTGCCCGTGATGAATAGTGTTGATATCACAACATTTGCTCAGGAAGCAAGAGTCTGGTTCTAGTGAGTTTTCTGTGCTCTCTGGAGCTGGACTCTCGGCATCCTCCTGACAGGGTGATGGGCCCTGGAATACACCTGCATCGTCCCTGTGAGCACCCCTCTTCCAGACTGAGTTCTGGGGGTGGATTGGGACACCTGCTAGACTGAAGAAAAGCCCTGAACAGAGTCCCTCGCCTTTATTATTTGGAGCATGAGCTCCATCTGAGTTTATGTTGCTCTTATAAACACAGAGTTATAGGAAGCTAAAAAGTTAGTCAATAGAGTGAAGACAGAGCAGTGTGGATGCTGAAATGAGAACACAGGTACCTGACTGGATGATCGAAGGCACCACCAAGTCACTTTCAGCTCTTTGCATGAACAGAGTACAAAGGCGAAGTGTTAGGTTTTGTCACAGTTCAGAGATCCAGCAGGGCAGTTGTGAAAACATCCATCAGGTTCCTGGAATGGAAGTCAAGACTACTCAAAGACTCCTTGTCTGCCGGGTCCTGTGGGCACAAGGGCAGTGTAGTACCAGGTGCTCCGTGATCACACAGGCTCCTGGCGCAGGTGCGGAGAGAGTCCCAGGATGGTGGAGACGGCAGACTGTCCGCTCCCTTACTCGTCTCCCCCTGTCCTGGGTCTGGGTCTGGTCCAGGGTGGGGGATGTACTGACACTTATACAGCCCTTAAGTTACTCATCTAAGGAGGAGACAACACACAGGTAGTTCATCAAAATTCATGGTGGTGAGGAATTTAATGTGGATTAAATTTTAGAATGCTACTGATTCAAAAATTAGTGAACAGTAATTACTCACCCATGGAAAAGAATGAAATATTGCACTTGCAGCAACATGGATAAATCTAGAGAATATTATTCTTAGTAAAGTAGGTCAGAGAAAGACAAATATGATATCACTTATAATGGAATCTGAAAATAATACAAATGAATCGGTATGCAAAATGGAATTAGACTCAGAGACATAGAATACAAACTTATGGTTATCAAAGGGGATAGGGAGGAACAAATTAGAAGTATGAGATTAATAGACACACTGCTATTAATACGTAAAATAAAAAGCAACAAGGATTACTGTAAAGCACAGGAATTTTATTCAGTATAATGACCTTTAAGGGGATATAGTCAGGAAAAAATAATAACTGGCTGACTATACTATATACCTAAAACTAAGACATTGTTGTAAATCTTCAGTATATTTCTTAAAAATTGTGAGCAATTTCCACCTGGTGAGATGCCAGAAGAATTTGGAGGGAGGCGTGTTTGAGAAGACCTTGATGAAAGAACCAGTAAAGAATTTCTTTATCTAAATCTAACTGGGATTTTGAATTTAATCAAAGGTAGTTTCAAAGAGAATCTTCACCCCAGGTCATTAAAGCTAGAAACCTCAGGTGAGCAGGAGTTTGACGTCAGCATGGAGGGATTCCCTTTGACAGGATCGTGCAGGACCACAGAGCCTGGGAGGCAGTGGTTTCTCGCCTCCAGCCTCCCTGACTTTCTCTGTCATGTGTCTGTCTCTGCTTCCCCAGCACAGAGCCCGGTGTTTTCCCACTTAGCATCTTCTCTCCGGGGACTCTGGACCATCCGGGCGTACAAAGCCGAGCAGAGTTTTCAGGAGCTGTTTGACACATACCAGGATTTGCACTCAGGTCTGTAAGTTTCTGGAAATGATTTCAAGTTGGGGTGTGCTGCTTTCTGAGGCCTGATTGCCCTCTCAGGTGGTCTGGCTGACCAGAACCTCTCTCTCTCTGTGCCTCCCCACATCCCCCTCTGTACACCTGCCTCCCCCACCCCTTCCTCTCAGCATCCCCTCTGTGCTCCCCACTTCCCCCCTCACAGCCCTGCTTTTCTCCCCTGACTAGCTTGCATGGTCCTTCCATCATGGTGCCATGTGGACTTCTGTCTCTTTAGGTCAGAAGTCAGCAAACTTTTCATTTTTGCAAAGATCCAGATAGGAAATATTGTAGGCTTTGTGTGCTGTCTTTGTTGCAACTACTCACCTTTGCTGTTGTAGCAGAAAGACAGGCAGGTAATACATCGGCCAATGGCTGTGTTCCAGTAAAACTTTCTTTTCAGAACCAGATGGTCCCTCTTCTTGGCCCCCAGACTGTGGTTTGCCAACTCTTTTCAGAGCCTGAAGGGTAGCAGACATGATTGGCAAAAATAATTTCCTGATTTGCAACCCACTTGATTATACTTTGTATCGGTGAAGTTGTTTTTCCTAGGTAGAAAATTCAGAATTTCCTCTAAGTCTATGAAATCCTGGTCAAACTTTCCAATCGTTATTTTATTTTGAAGATGAAATGGCATTTTGAAAGTCACATGCAGATCCTGTTAGCTGATGGTCATGTAGACACTGGCCTTTGAGAATAAACACCGCAGGGCCCTGTAGTTAGGGCAGAAGGTGCTGGAATCAGAGTGTGAGCTGTGCTGTCTGCTGTCAGAGAGCTGGGAGCAGTCGACCCTGTGAGAGGATGATCTTCTCGCTGAGGCCCAGCACCGCAGGGAACACACCAATGAGATGATTTTCCATCTTCCTTCTTGTGATCATGTTTCTGTTGATGACCTGTGGGTTGACGTTTTCAGTGCATGCTTCCTGGACTGATTTCTGTGTGCCCCATACATTGTCTTGTGTTAGAGCCTAGTTTTCTAGAATCTTCAGGTTCCTTGGGTGTGTAGCTTTGCTGTCCTACCTGTGTAAAGTCTTTTGTAGCTCAACTGAGAAAATGCTATCCCTCATGAGAAGAGCTAACGTGGTTTTTCTGTTTATGTATTATGCTTATTATGGTTCACAAATCCAGAGGCTTGGTTCCTGCTTTTGACGACGTCCCGATGGCTTGCTGTGTATCTAGATGTCATCTGCGCCGTCTTTGTCACTGTTGTTGCCTTTGGGGCCCTGATTCTGGCAGAAAGTAAGTACATATATGAATACTTGTGGTATGTTTATACTTTTTAGCTTTGTTTGTAGTTATTAAACTCGTGTCATCTTGTCTAATATATACTCTTTGGTTCTAATGAATTAAAGTGTTTGCAGCATGTGACTCCATAGTGTGGTCCATGTGAAGTCATTTGTGTCTTGATGAGAACTTTTATCTCTTTTTTCATTTACTTATTTATTTATAATCATTCCTTGTTGAGACCTCTTAAAAAATTTTTTGATTGGCATGTGGTTGACTTATGAAGTGTTAGCTTCAGGTGTACAGCCACATCAATCTGTTATACATATATCCACCTTTTTAAAGATTCTTTTTCCATACCCCATGAACACTGGGGTGCATGTATCATTTTTTAGTAATTTGCTTTTAATTAATACTTCAAATAAATTGTCCTTTTGAAAAGAATTTCTGTTTTGAACTTTCAGAATCTTTAAGAGCAAAGACCAGATGTGAAACTGCCTCCAGCAGAGCTGTGGTGCCTTAGGACCCTGCTTTGGCTTGCTCAGACCATTGTTTTAAGTTTTACGGTTTACACTCTTGTCTTAATTTACAGTGTATAGCAAAATGAATCTGCTATATGTATGTGTGTGTGTATATATATATATATATATATATATATATATATCCACTCTTTTTTAGATTCTTTTTCTATATAGGTAATTACAGAGTTCTCTGTACTTTACATTAGTTTCTTATTAGTTATCTATTTTAATATTTCATGTGTAGTAGTATGTATGTGTCAATCCCAGTCTTTCAATTTATCCCTCCCTTCCCGTATCATCTGGTAAGCATGTTTATTTTCTACATCCGTGACTCTATTTCTGTTTTGTAGATAAGTTCATTTTTAACCTTTTGTTAGATTCCACATATAAACAATATCATATTCTATATTTCTCTGTGTGATGTACTTCACTCACTATGGGAATCTCTAGGTCTATCCGTGTTGCTGCAAATGGCATTATTTCGTCCTTTTTTATGGTTGGATAATATCCCATTGTGTATATGATACCACATCTTCCTTATCTGTTTCTCTGTTGATGGACATTTAGGTTGCTTCCATGTCCTGGCTATTGTGAATAGTGCTGCAGTGAACCTTAGGGTGCATGTATCTTTTGGAATGATGGTTTCCTTTGGATATATGCCCAGTGGTGGGATTGCTGGATCACATGGTAGCTCTGTTTTTAGTTTTTAAAGGAACCTCCATATTGTTCTCCATAGTGACTGTACAATTTATATTCCCACCAAAAGTGTAGGAGAGTTCCCTTTTCTTCACATCTTCTCCAGCATTTATTGTTTGTAGACTTTGATGAGGTCATACTGACTAGTGTGAGGTGAGACCTCACTGTAGTTTTGATTTGCACTTCACTAATAATTAAAGATGTTGACCATCTTTTCATGTGCTTTTTGGCCATCTATGTCTTTGTTGGAGAATGTCTGCTTTAATCTTCTGCCCATTTTTGATTATTTATTTTTGATATTGAGATGCATGAACTGTTTGTGTATTTTGGAGAGTAATCCATTGTCAGTAACTTATTTACAAATATTTCTCCCCATTTTGCAGGTTGTCTTTTCAACATTTTTAATGATTTTCTTTGCTGTACAAAATCTTTTAAGCTTAATTAGGTCCCATCAGCTTATCTTTTGCTTTCATTGTTCTAAGAGGTTGATCAAAAAAGATCTTGCTGCAATTTATGTCAGAAAGAGTTCTCCCTATGTTTTCATCTAAGAGTTTTATATTGTCTGGTGTCACATGTATGTCTGTAATCCGTTTTGAGTTTACTTTTGTGTATGGTGTTAGGGAGTGTTCTAATTTTATTCTTTTACACATGGCAGTCCAGTTTTCCCAGCACCACTTATTGAAGAGACTGTCTTTTCTCCATTGTATATTCTTGCTTCCTTTGCCATATGTGACCACAGGTGCATGGGTTTATCTCTGGACTTTCTGTCCTGTTCCATTGATCTGTAGTTCTGGTTTTGGTGCCAGTAGCATACTGTTTCAATTACTGTAGCTTTGTAATATAGTCTGAAGACAAGGAACCTGATTCCTCCCAGCTTTGTTTTTCTTCTTTGTTTTCCTCAAGATTGTTTTGGCTTTTCATGGTATTTTGTGTTCCCATATAAAATGTAAAAGTTTTTGTTCTAATTCTGTGAAAAATGCAATTGGTAATTTGATAGGGATTGCACTGAATCTGTAGATTACTTTGTGTAGTTTGTTTGTTCATATATTTATTTACAGTAGGTCTTTGTTGAGATCTTTCATCTTCTTATCTTTTTTAAATGGACAGAGGTCCATACAACTATAGTAAGCTGACCTTCTGTAGTGTCCTGTAGGTGGATGGAGAGAACCAAATTTACTGTTAAGCTTTTTGTATAGCTCAGAGTTTAGGTTTAACTTTAGGGATACTTGGATCTCTTGGTTGTAGGTGTCTGGTGTACTAGGGAGAGAAAGATTCTCTGTGGCAAAGAATAGTGTCGTCTCTGCTGTGTGGGTACCAGATGAGCAGCTGTTGGAATGCATGGCATGAATTCACCACCCCTAACTATTCCATAGCAATAACTCTGAATCACAGTCTTTGAAAATGGAACAACGAGAGTAATACTTTATATTTAAAAGCACTGGCTCTTAGAACCCATTGCCTTGTTTTTGTGGTTGCAAAGGCAACTACACTGGATGTAGAAAGTAAGATTATATAATGAAAATTGAAGCCATAAGAACAAAAATATGAATAATGACATGTGAAAATGAAAGTCACTCAGTTGTGTCCGACTTGGTGTGACCCTATGGACTGTTGCCTGCCAGACTTCTCTGTTAATGGAATTCTCCAGGCAAGAATTGTGGATTGAGCTGCCATTCCCTTCTCCAAGTGATCTTCATGATCCAGGGATTGACCTGGGTCTCCTGCATTGCAGGCAGATTCTTTGCCAACAGAACCACCAGGAATGCCCTTGAATAATGACATGACCCTCACATATATCTCAGTATGTCTCAGTACAGTTGGGATTAATAAGAGAAAGGACAGAAATTGTAAAGACCTACAAGAAGCAGGATAGATTAGGAAGAGCTGTAATAGTATGCAGAAAACCTGTACAGAAAAGATCTTAATGACCCAGATAACCATGATGGGGTGGTCACTCACCTAGGGAGTGTGAAGTCAAGTGGGCCTTTGAAAGCATTACTACTAACAAAGCTAGTGGAGGTGATGAATTCCAGCTGAGTTATCTCAAATCCTAAAAGGTGATACTGTTGAAGTGCTGCACTCATATATCAGCACTTTTGGAAAACTCAGCAGTGGCACCAGGACTGGAAATGGTCAGTTTTCTATCCAATCCCAAAGATGGACAATGCCAAAGAATGTTCAGACTACCATATAATTGCACTCATTTCGCATGCTAGTAAGGTATTGATCAAAATCCTTCAAGGAAGGCTTCAACAGTACATGAACTAGAAACTTCAAGATATACAGAGTGGGTGTAGAAAAGGCAGAGAAACCAGAGATCAAATTGCCAACATTTGATGGATCATAGAGAAAGCAAGAGAATTCCAGGAAAACGCTCTGCTTCATTGACTATACAAAAGCCTTTGATTGTGTGGATCACAACAAACTGTTGAAAATTTTGAAAGAGATAGGAATACCAGACCACTTTACCTGTCTCCTGAATAACCTGTATTCGGGTGAAGAGCAGCAACAGTTAGTACCAGACATGGAACAATGGACTGGTTCCAAATTGGAAAGAAGTATGATAAGGCTGTATATTGTCTCTCTGCTTATTTAATTTATATGCAGAATACATTATGTGTAATACTCGGTGGGATGACTCACAAGCTAGAATCAGGATTTTCGGAGAAATATCAATAACCCTAAATATGCAGATGATACCACTGTAATGGCAGAAAGTGAAGAGACTGAGAGTCTATAGTAATAAATAGTGCACTAATAGAAACAAGGCTGACTGCCAAAGAATTTATACTTTTTAATTGTGGTGCTAGAGAAGACTCTTCAGAGTCCTTTGAACTGCAAGGAGATCAAACCGGTCAATTCTAAAGGAAATCAGTCCTGAATATTCATTGAAAGTGAAAGGTTGTTGCTGAACCACAAAAGATGCTGGGATTCTTGGCCTCTGGAGGAGAAGAATTTAATCCAGGACCAGAGACGAGGCTTGATCGTTCAGAACTTTTGTGTAATAAAGTTTTGTTAAAGTATAAAGGAGATAGAGAAAACTACTGACATAGGCATCAGAAGGGGGCAGAAAGAGTTCCCCTTGCTTGTGTTAGCCATGGAGTTATATACTCTAATTAGTTATTACAGTGAATCAAAAGAATGTCTGGAGGTTGTAAAGACCTCACTAGACCTACTCCCATGATTTATATTTTAAGATAATAGGATTAGCCAGAAGGCTTTTTCCAGAGACTGTCCTCAAGCAGGATACATTATTGTTAAATAATCCTAAGGAATGTAGAGGGGAAAAAAGTGTTTGTCCTTTCTTCCTCCATGAGAATTCCAGACCCCTCTCTCCTTGGGGACCCCTGGACTTCTTATCAACCTGACTAGGAATTGACTCTCTCATTCCCCCCCTTTTTTTTTCGGAGAATTATGTGGCCAAGGGAAAGGGACTTCATTTTCATTCCATAACTACTTCCTGCTGTTTAGGGGCATGGTCCCTAAATTCTTGAGGCAACATATTCTCCTAACCCTCGTATTGAGGGTCTCTGATCCAGGGGCCCCAAGTAATAATTGGAGGAGGCTGTGGCACTCGTAGGAGCTTAGACAAGCATTTGTTAATTTAAAGCTTTTAGACAGTTAGAAAATCCCATTATACAGTTACAGACACAAGGCAAAATAGTCATTAAACCAAGTTAAAATCAAAATGAAAAGTCACATTATGTCCATAGTTACATCAGTCTATCTTAAGGTTGTTAGATGTCATCAGTTTAAAAAGAGGCATCACATGCAATTGTTGTTGAAGGTATTTGCAGACTTGGAGAAAGTCTTTTCCTCGAAGTGGAGATGTCCACCACTGGAAGCCTTCCACTGATGAAGAGGGGAGTGCTCCACAGACCCAGCAGTTAGACCGATTATGAAATGCAGACTCACTCTGTATAATGGGCTCCAGTTTCATCCATCTCATTAGAACTGATTCAAATGAATTCTTTTTAACAACTGAGTAATATTCCATGGTGTATATGTACCACAGCTTCCTTAACAGAAGTACAGAACAGACTTTTGAACTCTGTGGGAGAAGGTGAGGGTGGGATGTTTCGAAAGAACAGCATGTATATTATCTATGGTGAAACAGATAACCAGCCCAGCTGGGATACATGAGTCAAGTGCTCAGGCCTGGTGGGCTGGGAAGACCCAGAGGAATCGGGTGGAGAGGGAGGTGGGAGGGGGGATCGGGATGGGGAATACGTGTAACTCTATGGCTGATTCATATCAATGTATGACAAAACCCACTGAAAAATAAAAAAAAAAGAAAGAAAGAAATGCAGACTCAGAGGCTGGATCAGGAGTCGTCTCCTGGAATTCTGTTAATGCCTGTTGAAAAGCTGAGAGCTGAGTTACATAACTAGTTAATTCCAAGGCTTCAGGGTCTATAACAATGTCGGTGTGTAAGAAAGGCCTTCCATAAATACATTCAAAGGGGGACAGTCCCTCCTTTCTGGGGTCAGTTTGAGCCCTCGTTAAAGCTATGGGTAAGACTTTAATCTAATTGTCCTGCATCTCTTGAGTTAATTTGCACAGAGGTTTTTTGATAATGTCATTAGCTTTTTCAACCTTTTCTGAGGATTGGGGTCTCCAGGAACAGTGTAAGTGATATTCTATTCCTAGAGCTTTAGACACCCCCTGAGTTACAGCAGCTTTAGAGGCGGAGCCATTGTCACTCTGAAGGCTCCGTGGTAGTCCAAACCTGGGGATAATTTCATGGATTAAAATCTTTATAACCTCCTTAGCCTGTTCACTACAACAGGGAAAAGCCTCATTCCATCCAGTAAAAGTATCCACCCAAACTTGTAAGCAAGAATACCCATTAGCTTTTGGCATATGAGTAAAATCCATTTCCCAGTCCTCTCCAGGATACTGTCCACTTTGTTATAATCCAGATTTTGCTAACTTTTTAGTCTTTGGGTTATTTTTCTGACAAACCTCACACCTTTTGATAATGTTCTTTAAAGTTTCGTTACACTTTTACCTTCAAACAAATGAGAAGCCATCTGGTAAGTACTCTCTACACCCAAATGAAAACTCTACTGTAAACCCTTAAGAATTTTCCATTGAGCACTTTCAGGAATTATTAATCATACGTTCTCAGACTGTAACCATCCTTTATCTGTAATCTTTGCTCCTATTTGCTCATATCTTTCTAATTCTTCCTCAGCATATTGTGATTTTTCCTGTTCCACAGGACCTGTCCAGATCAAAGGCATCTTGATATATATTGTCCTAGAAGTATGCAAAGGACAAAACAGGGATGGGAGTAGGTAGTTGAAGGCTCCCATCCCTGTTTTGTCCTTTGCAGTGCATAACAGCTACTTCTTTAGGACAATATATATCAGTTAAAAGTCTCTCAATCTCTCTGAAATGCTTATTAGGTTCTCCTGTTGCTGTTTTAAACTGTCTTTCTTTCCATATTGCAGCATGAGCATGTAAAGTCAAATAAGCATACTTAGAATCCATGTAGGTATTTACCCTCTGACCTCTGCCTAACTCTAGAGCTCGGGTCAGAACCACAAGCTCTGCTAAGTGAGCATAGGTTCCCTGGGGGAGAGATTTTGCTTCTAAAACCTGCTCAGCAGTCACTGCGGCATAACCTGCTTTATGCTTTCCATCCCAAACAAAAGAACTGCCATCTGTAAATATTTCCATGTCAGGATTGTCTTATGGGGTATCCATTAGATCTTCCTGAGCTGCATAGTTTAAAGTTAGGAATTGGGAACAATCGTGATCAGGTGTTTCATTTTCCTTCTCAGCAAGGAAAGTGGCAGGATTTAAATTTCCACAAACTTTAAGCTTAGTTACTCGTCCTTTTAACAACAACGACTGATACTTAAGAAGCCTACTGTCTGTCGTCCAAATATTAACCTTATAAATTAAGATTCCACTCACATCATGAGAAGTCAGTACAGTGAGGTTTCGTCCATTAATTATTTTTAAAGCTTCAGGTGCTAATAAAGCCGTGGCCCCAATTACTCTTAGGCAGTGGGGCCACCCATGTGAAATTATATCTAATTCTCTGCTTAGATAAGCAATAGGTTGCTAGTGAGGCCCTTGGGGTTGTGTCAAAACTCTCAAGGCCACACCTTACTTTCAGTGACAAACAAATTAAATTCTGACCCTGTGGGCAAGCTCAGAGCAGGAGCTTGCAGGAGAGCAGTCTGAAGAACCTTAAAAGCCTTTTGAGTGTATAGAAATGCAAGGGATTTCTGTGTATTAATTTTATATCCTGCAACTTTACTATATTCGTTGATTAGCTCTAGTAATTTTCTGGTAGAGTCTTTAGGGTTTGCTATGTAGAGGATCATGTCATCTGCAAACAGTGAGAGTTTCTCTTCTTCTTTTCCTATCTGGATTCCTTTTACTTCTTTTTCTGCTCTGATTGCTGTGGCCAAAACTTCCAAGACTATGTTGAATAGTAGTGGTGAGAGTGGGCACCCCTGTCTTGTTCCTGATTTCAGGGGAAATGCTTTCAATTTTTCACCATTGTGATGCTTGCTGTGGGTTTGTCATATATAGCTTTTATTATGTTGAGGTATGTTCCCTCTATTCCTGCTTTCTGGAGAGTTTTAATCATAAATGGGTGTTGAATTTTGTCAAAGGCTTTCTCTGCATCTATTGAGATAATCATATGGTTTTTATCTTTCAATTTGTTAATGTGGTGTATTACATTGATTGACTTGCGGATATTAAAGAATCCTTGCATTCCTGGGATAAAGCCCACTTGGTCATGGTGTATGATTTTTTTAATATGTTGTTGGATTCTGTTTGCTAGAATTTTGTTAAGGATTTTTGCATCTATGTTCATCAGTGATATTGGCCTGTAGTTTTCTTTTTTTGTGGCATCTTTGTCTGGTTTTGGAATTAGGGTGATGGTGGCCTCATAGAATGAGTTTGGAAGCTTACCTTCTTCTGCAATTTTCTGGAAGAGTTTGAGTAAGATAGGTGTTAGCTCTTCTCTAAATTTTTGGTAGAATTCAGCTGTGAAGCCATCTGGTCCTGGGCTTTTGTTTCCTGGAAGATTTTTGATTACAGTTTCGATTTCCTTGCTTGTGATGGTTCTGTTAAGATCTTCTATTTCTTCCTGGTTCAGTTTTGGAAAGTTATCCTTTTCTAAGAATTTGTCCATTTCATCCAAGTTGTCCATTTTATTGGCATAGAGCTGCTGGTAGTAGTCTCTTATGATCCTTTGTATTTCAGTGTTGTCTGTTGTGATCTCACCCTTTTCATTTCTTATTTTGTTAATTTGGTTCTTCTCTTTGTTTCTTAATGAGTCTTGCTAATGGTTTGTCAATTTTGTTTATTTTTTCAAAAAACCAGCTTTTAGCTTTGTTGATTTTTGCTATGGTCTCTTTAGTTTCTTTTGCATTTATTTCTGCCCTAATTTTTAAGATTTCTTTCCTTCTGCTGACCCTGGGGTTCTTCATTTCTTCCTTCTCTAACTGCTTTAGGTGTAGAGTTAGGTTATTTATTTGGCTTTTTTCTTGTTTCTTGATGTAAGCCTGTAATGCTATGAACCTTCCCCTTAGCACTGCTTTTACAGTGTCCCATAGGTTTTGGGTTGTTGTGTTTTCATTTTCATTCATTTCTATACATATTTTGATTTCTTTTTTGATTTCTTCTATGATTTGTTGGTTATTCAGAAGCATGTTATTTAGCCTCCATATGTTTAAATTTTTAACAATTTTTTTCCTGTAATTGAGATCTAATCTTACTGCACTGTGATCAGAAAAGATGACTGGAATGATTTCAATTTTTCTGAATTTTCCAAGACCAGATTTATGGCCCAGGATGTGATCTATTCTGGAGAAGGTTCCGTGTGCACTTGAGAAAAAGGTGAAATTGATTGTTTTGGGGTGAAATGTCCTATAGATATCAATTAGGTCTAGCTGGTCCATTGTATCATTTAAGGTTTGTGTTTCCTTGTTGATTTTCTGTTTAGTTAATCTATCCATAGTTGTGAGTGGGGTATTAAAGTCTCCCACTATTATTGTGTTGCTATTAATTTCGTCTTTCATACTCATTAGCGTTTGCCGTACATATTGCGGTGCTCCTATGTTGGGTGCATATATGTTTATAATTGTTATATCTTCTTCTTGGATTGATCCTTTGATCATTATGTAGTGTCCTTCTTTGTCTCTCTTCACATCCTTTATTGAGAAAACAGAAAGAGAAATTAAGGAAACAATACCATTCACCATTGCAACAAAAAGAATAAAATACTTAGGAGTATATCTACCTAAAGAAACAAAAGACCTGTACATAGAAAACTATAAAACACTGATGAAAGAAATCAAAGAGGACACAAACAGATGGAGTAACATACTGTGTTCATGGATTGGAAGAATCAATATTGTCAAAATGGCTATTCTACCCAAAGCAATCTATAGATTCAATGCAATCCCTATCAAGCTACCAACAGTATTTTCACAGAACTAGAACAAATAATTTCACAATTTGTATGGAAATACAGAAAACCACGAATAGCCAAAGTAATCTTGAGAAAGAAGAATGGAACTGGAGGAATCACCCTCCCTGACTTCAGACTCTACTACAAAGCCACAGTCATCAAGACAGTATGGTACTGGCACAAAGACAGAAATATAGATCAATGGAACAGAATAGAAAGCCCAGAGATAAATCCACGAACCTATGGACACCTTATCTTTGACAAAGGAGGCAAGGATATACAATGGAAAAAAGACAACCTCTTTAACAAGTGGTGCTGGGAAAACTGGTCAACCACTTGTAAAAGAACGAAACTAGAACACTTTCTAACACCATACACAAAAATAAACTCAAAATGGATTAAAGATCTAAATGTAAGACCAGAAACTATAAAACTCCTAGAGGAAAACATAGGCAAAACACTCTCTGACATAAATCTCAGCAGGATCCTCTATGACCCACCTCCCAGAATATTGGAAATAAAAGCAAAAATAAACAAATGGGACCTAATGAAACTTAAAAGCTTCTGCACTACAAAGGAAACTATAAGTAAGGTGAAAAGACAGCCCTCAGATTGGGAGAAAATGATAGCAAATGAAGAAACAGACAAAGGATTAATCTCAAAAATATACAAGCAACTCCTGAAGCTCAATTCCAGAAAAATAAATGACCCAATCAAAAAATGGGCCAAAGAACTAAACAGACATTTCTCCAAAGAAGACATACAGATGGCTAACAAACACACGAAAAGATGCTCAACATCACTCATTATTAGAGAAATGCAAATCAAAACCACAATGAGATACCATTACACGCCAGTCAGGATGGCTGCTATCCAAAAGTCTACAAGCAATAAATGCTGGAGAGGGTGTGGAGAAAAGGAACCCTCTTACACTGTTGGTGGGAATGCAAACTAGTACAGCCACTATGGAAAACAGTGTGAGATTTCTTAAAAACTGAAATAGAACTGCCATATGACCCAGCAATACCACCTCTGGGCATACACACCGAGGAAACCAGATCTGAAAGAGACACGTGCACCCCAATGTTCATCGCAGCACTGTTTATAATAGCCAGGACATGGAAGCAGCCTAGATGCCCATCACCAGATGAATGGATAAGGAAGCTGTGGTACATATACACCATGGAATATTACTCAGCCGTTAAAAAGAATTCATTTGAATCAGTTCTAATGAGATGGATGAAACTGGAGCCCATTATACAGAGTGAAGTAAGCCAGAAAGATAAAGAACATTACAGCATACTAACACATATATACGGAATTTAGAAAGATGGTAACGATAACCCTATATGCAAAACAGAAAAAGAAACACAGAAGTACAGAACAGACTTTTGAACTCCGTGGGAGAAGGTGAGGGTGGGATGTTTCAAAAGAACAGCATGTATATTATCTATGGTGAATCAGATCACTAGCCCAGGTGGGATGCATGAGACGAGTGCTCGGGCCTGGTGCACTGGGAGGACCCAGAGGAGTCGGGTGGAGAGGGAGGTGGGAGGGGGGATCGGGATGGGGAATACGTGTAACTCAATGGCTGATTCGTGTCAATGTATGACAAAACCCACTGAAATGTTGTGAAGTAATTGGCCTCCAACTAATAAAATAAAATTAAAAAAAAAAAAAAAAAAGCCTTTTGAGTATCTGGAGACCAAACCAGTTTGTCGGTTTGCGCCTGCTGAGTTTTAGCTATAAGTTTATATAAAGGCCAGGCAAGTTCCCCATAACCCAGAATCCAAATGCAACAGTAGCCTGTGATTCCCAAAATCCTCTCAATTGTCTTGAGGTAATAGAGGATAATTTAGTATAGGTTTAATTCTCTCGGGGCCTATGGCCCTAGTCCCTTCTGATATGATTAGGCTCAGATATCTAACAGATTGTTTACAAAGCTGAGACTTTTCTCTTGATTCCTTGTAACCGCAGCCTGCCTGAAAGTTTAAGAAGTCTTCTGAGGCTCGTGAACAAGCTTCCTCTAAGCACAGAGCAAAATATCATCTACATATTGTAACTCCAACGCTTCAGAGCTATTAAAGTTTTGTAGCTCCATTGACAAACTGTGTCCAAATAAGTGAGGACTGTCATGAAATCCCTGGGGCAAAACTGTCCAGGGTAACTGAGAAGCTGGCTGTGTAGTGTCCTCAAAGGCAAATAGAAATTGACTTTCCTCCGCCAAAGGCACGGAATAGAAAGCATCTTTCAAATCAATTACTGAGAAATATTTGGCTTGTTCAGGAATTTCAGACAATAGAGTATAAGGATTAGGCACCACGGGATGTAAAGGAACCACAGCCTCATTTATTATTTGTGAATCTTGAACTAGCCTCAATTTACCATTTGATTTCTTTATACCCAAAATAGGAGTGCTGCATGGACTGTTACAGGGAACTAATAATCCCTGCTCTTTTAAATTCTCAATGATGGGTTTTAACCCTTCCATAACATCAGGTTTCAGTGGATACTGCTTCTTATGTGGAAATAGATGTGGGTCTTTGACCCTGACAACTACAGGAATAGCATTTTGTGCTCGACCCGCAGATTTTCCATCAGCCCATACTCTAGGATTTACATTTTGTTCAATTAAAGGGAGAGAAAGGAAAGGCTCCATATTCATGAAAACAGAGGCATGAGCCTTGCTCAGTATATCCCTCCCCTAAAGGGCTGAGGGAGACTCTGGCACAATCAGAAACTCGTGTGAAAATAGCACAGAATCCCAGTTGCATTACAGAAGAACTGAAGTAATACCTTTGGCTCGTCCAGACAGTCCCATTACAGAAGCGGATCAGGAAGAAAGTGGGCCAGGGCTCAGTAAGCACAGAGTAAGTTGCCCCAGTGTCTAAAAGGAATGGACAGATTGGCCCCCATGGTTATTAATACCCGGGGTTCCTCAGGTGTAATTAGGATGGCAGCTTGTGTGGGGACCCCCAGGCACCTTCAGTCCTGATTGTCTTGAGAGTCCGACCCCTGAAACCTACGCCTCTGGGGGCAGTCTCTTCCAGTGTGGTCCTTTGCAGACTGGACATGGAGCCAGGGGCGGCTTAGATGCCTGAGGGCAGTCCCACTTGAGGTGTGCCTCCTTTCCACAGTAATAGCAAGCCCATCCCTTTTCACCTGGGTCCCTCTGGGCATTTTTCTCAGGCTGTTTAAGAACGGTTTTCATAGCCATTTCAAGGGCTTCCACCTGTTCCTTTGTCTTTCTCTGCCTTTCTTTCTTTTCCTCATATTCCCTACCATGATAGACTGTTTGAGCCAGTTGTAACAGATTATCTAAAGACTGATTTGATTCATACACCAGTTTTAATAGCTTACGGAGGAGCCTACTGAGTTAGAAATCTATCTTTTAAGATCACTTTTCCCTCTTCACTTTTGGGATCAATCTTAGTGAATCTGCAAAGGGCTACTGTCACTCTATCTAGGAATTTGCCAGGAGCTTCCTTCTCCTCCTGTTCTATGTCTGCTAGTTTGCCATAGTTTAAAGGTTTAGCATGTTCCTGCCTGAGTCCTTCAAGAATACATCTGACAAAATGACTCTGATCTCATCTTCCTTTAGCTGTGTTGTAGTCCCAGTCTGGTTCTGTAGTTGGGACTGCCTGATTCCCAGTGGGGAGGGCGGTTATCTCGTCCTCTCTCTTCCCTACTGATTCATTACCAAACCATTCATTTCCATAAATAACCACTTTTCCCCATACTCGAATCTTTGAGTCGGGAGTCAGTATTTGTCCCAAGATATACATCACATTCTTCCAAGGTCGTAAAGCAGAGTAACACCTTTAGAAGTTCTAATATATTTTTCTGGGTCCTCTAAATAGTCTCCCAGATCCTCCTTAATTTTTTTTTATTTCTTGATAAGAAAAAGGCTTATTAACTCTCTTAGACTGATTATTTCTCCCGGTGGGTGCTTCATAAAGAGGCAACAGCTTGTGTGGCTGTTCCTCAGTCTCTCTGGCTGCTCTGCACATATGATCCCAGGGATAGATTGGAGAAACCTACTTTACTTTATCTCTTTGTCTCCTGTCCTCCATCTCATCTAACAAAATAGGAGGACAGAAGGGAACTGAAGGTTTCACACCCACATCTATACCCTTAGGACATAAGTCTGGCATATTTCACAGAGAGGAAAAAGGGCAACACATAAGCTACTTCGTTTTCTACAGAACAGGTCTAATTATTAAACAGTATTATACTTAAGAGACCTTCCAACTGGCCCCCGTTCACCGTGTTCCAGTGGGTACCATGGCCATGCAGTATCACATAGGAAGACCAGATGTGTCTTCTTTAAGTCCTGGGGATTAAATCTATCCCAATTTTTCAGGATACAGTTCAAAGGAGTGAGGCTGGAATTGTTAGCTCCCATCTGTAAGAGAGGAAAAAAAGTGACCAGCACCCTCTTTCTATCGGAGGCATCCCTCCCTGCTCTAGATGGGGGTGTAGACAGACTTTACACCGAAGATTTTCTTTCCTGGTCAGACTTAGTCTGTCCCTCACCAACGCAGGTTTCACAGTCGTTCCTCCCGGTTCTACCACCCAGATGGGGTGGGGATGCACCAGGGATAGACCTGATGGCATCCCTGACTGATGTCCAGCTCCTCACCATTAAAACCTTGCTTGCCTCTAATGCCACCCAGGGTGCAATCAGAATAACCTTCCAGAATGCCTCCCAAGCTAAACCACTGGGGGAAACATTCTCATCACCTGAGTGCCTGTGCATGACCCTGAGTATGTTCCTGACCACAATAAGACTGATACAAACATAAAACTGAGATGTTCCTTAAAAGTGTCACCACACCAGTATAAGAGTCTCCTCTGGTCCACTAAGAGCCAGTGTCCTTCTTACAAAAGGAAAAAACCTATTGTAGTTCCAATCTGAGTAACCTTTAACCTCAGAGATGCTCTTGGAGTTAGAGCTCCATCTAGCTTCCAAACTTTCCATGCCTAGCGAGGCTAGGCACTTCCTGACTACCAATTCAAGTTTGGGACCTAAGTCATCGTACACAGTAACAGCATAGATCACAAGTCCCTTGAAAATCTATGATCTGATAGGTTAGTACTTCTAATTCCAAAGGAGTTATGAAATGGTCAAAGAGACTGAAAAGTTTGACTGAGAAAGGAGAGTTTGGTCCACATGCTTTGCCCATTTCTGGTCGGTCCCCCAAAGGAGACACTGGGTGCCTCTTGGCTTTGGCAAGTCAGTATAAACCCCCGACAGGTTTCTGCCATAAGTTGTATGAGGTTTCACAGGACCGAAGAGCAGAGCTCCTCACTTGCTTCGCACAGGGTGTTTCATTCATTCACACAGCACACTGTAGAGTTAGTAAAGTACAGCAGAAAACGTGTTCACTAGGAGAACAAAGAACTAGAGCTCCAAGCATCCTTATCCTTGTCCTGAAGAATCCTGGACGAGCCCCGAAGATGAAAGCTTGTTACTGAACCACACAAAGATGCCAGGATTCTTGACCTCCGGAGGAGAAGAATTCAATTCAGGGCCAGAGACGAGACTGGATCGCTCAGAGCTTTGTGTAATAAAGTTTTATTAAGTATAAAGGAGTTGCTAGTGTTGCCATGGAGTTATATACTCTCTAATGAGTTATTACAGTGAATCAAAAGAATGTCTGGAGGTTGTAAAGACCTCACTAGACCTACTCCCCTAATTTACATTTTAAGATAATAGGATTAGCCAGGGGGTTTTTTCCAGAGACTGTCCTCAAGCAGGATACATTATGGTTATATAATCCTAAGGAATGTAGAGGGAAAAAACTTTGTCCTTTCTTCCTCCTTGAGAATTCCAGACTCCTTTCAGGGACCCCTAGACTTATTATCAACCTGCCTAGGCAATGACTATCTCAAAAGGACTGAGATAGTCCACCTGACACAAAGAGTTAACTTATTAGAAAAGACCCTGATGCTGGAAGATTGAAGGCAGGAGGGAGGACCACAGAGGATGAGATGGTTGGATGGCATCACCAATTCAATGGACATGAGTCAGTGAAGGACAGGAAGCCTGTGCTGCAGTGGCAAAGAGTCAGACATAACAGTGACTGAATAACAACAACAACATTGTTAATTCTTTCTAAATTCATAATATTTTTAAAATTTACTTTTCATTTGGCTCCACTGGGTCTTAGTGGGACATGGGATCTTCCGTCTCAGTTGTGACAGGAAGGACTTTAGTTGCAGCATGTGAACTCTTAGTTGTAGAATGTGGAATCTAGTTTTGACCAGGATTAAATAGCTTGGAGTCTTAGTTATTGGACTATCAGGGAAGGCCTTCTTTTTTGTTTGTTTTTAAACTGTATTATTATCTCAATCAACAAGTAATATTATCAGTAATACTATCATTACATGCAAATGATTTAAAATTATAAAGGAGGTACTATATAAAGTAGATTACTAAAAGAGCCTTCTGTATTGCAAAGGAACTCTACTTGATACTCTGTAATGACATGGAAAACAACTTTAAAAGAGTGGATTTTATATATATATGTATATATAATTCACATTACTGTATAAACTAACACAACTTTGTAAATCAACTATACTTCATCAAAACTGTAAAATAAAGGTCTTCTTCACAAAGTGACAGAAGGGGTGAGAGGAGAGACTGATTTCATTCTCTTCTTCCTCATTTAGCTTTGGATCTCGGGAGGTTGGCCTGGTCTGTCTCACCTCACCCTTACGGGAATGTTCCAGTGAGGCAAAGTGCGAAGTGGAGAACATGGTGATGTTTATCATTACATTCTTAGCATTTTCAAGTCTTCTTGCTGTTAAATGGCATAAAAGCAATTCTTATGTAAAATGGTAAACTATTATTTTACATCATAGTTAACAAAGTTTTTCAACATTCTTCTCCATCTGCTAAAAGTTAATGTAAAATAATATATATATATCTTTCTCAGTCTTATGTGCGGTGTCAGAAGGTTTTATATTTGTCCAAGCTGTCCTCAAATACAATAAATGTTTCTGAGGAGGAAGTTTTAAAATCCTGAAGAGAAGCTAATGTCTTAGCAGCTTGTTTATCTTTATTTCTTAATGGGTGATTCCTCATATTTTGTAAAATAAAGAATTCAGTTTTTGAGGTTTATTTAATTAATATGTTCCCTCTCCTGCCCCTCCCCATTTTATCATTTATACTTGTATGTGTTGAACACCTGAATTTGCTTGTGGCCTTCTTTCTGGGATAAGCTCCTCTCAGAATGTACTCTCAAAGATGTGGAGTCATGGTTGTTTAGGAGGCCTTAGTCCTGTCAATATGTAAAGTATACACTTTTGAATATTTGCAGCTTCTCCTAAAGGAAGAAAAACAATAATAATGAAATCTTTCCACTTCTCTCTTCTAATAGAATAAAAAATGACTAGCAACTAAATGGAGGTTTGATGGCCATCAGTTCTATTATATATAACATATGGCCTTCTGTAGCCACACATTACTGATTGATGTCCATAAATATTCTTTTCTTTGACAAAATGCTCTTGTTTTCCATTCAGATGTGAAAAGTATATCAATAAAATCTTGCCATTCATTTCTGTAATTCTCTTTAGTGTTAATAAAAGGTGAAGGAAGTAACTGTAAAAATGTTGAAGATGATGAACAGATTTGCAAATCATCCAAGGCCTCATCAAACTCCTACTTCTGTCCTTTGGCTGCTAAGACCTGGGATATTCTGAACCATATAAAAGCAGATATAAGCCATATAAAAGCAAAATGTCTCATTTCCAGTCTCTGAACATCCATAAACAAGACCCTCTGACACTAACTCATGTGATGTCTTATGCTTCAGATGATTTCAGTAGAAAGAGTGATTGAATATACAGACCTTGAGAAAGAAGCATCCTGGGAATATGAGGATCATCCACCACCATCCTGGCCCCCTAGAGGAAAGATTGTTTTTGATAATATTAACTTCAGGTACAGCTTGTCTGGGCCTCTGGTATTGAAGAACCTGGAAGCACCCACTGACCCAAGAGAAAAGGTTTGTTTAAGCCATTTGATTCTTTAAATCCAGCTAAAGGTTTAGCACCACATCTGCTCTTGGCTTCCTTGTCATTGTGTCAGGGGGACTCTGTTCCTAATAATGCAGATTAGATCAGTGAAATGTAGGTGAATCTTTCTTGGAAACTGACCATGGAATGGGGATACCAGCATTTTTTATCCCGTGTTGTGAGCTCCCTTATGGTGGTTGGTGGGCCCTGGGCTCGATTTTAACCTGACCATGATACTATATGTGACACCTGATTATTCATAAGAAGTCTGAGAAGTCAGTCCTAGCTCCCTGTCCCTGACTTCCCAATACCTCCTTTCCATCTTTTCTTTTTTTATATTTCTGAAATCTTCTCTTCCTCCCATGGTGCCCTCTGGTTGCCGCCTGCTCCTCTGTCCCTTGGTCTTTTCTCTAGACTTGTCCTCCACTTACCCACACTTAGCTGACATTCCCCTGCCCTCCCCCAATAGACTGCTTCTTTCTTTAGCACAGATCTGATCCTTATTGGCCTGGATGAGCTGCTGCTGGAACTGGAACACAGCCCCAAGTCCACTCCAGCAGGAGCTGTGGGGTGAGCTTGTTGTTACTAGAGTAGAGCCCAAAATTATGACTCAGTCAGGGCTGAGGAACCAGGGCCTCTGATGAAGGCAGGACATAGATATTTGCTCAAAGTCAAAAGCAAATTGAAGAGAACAGGGAAGATCCACATGGGAGATGGCAGACAGGCTTGTGACCTGGGCCTGCCAGTGTCCACATGCTTCTGTCTTTTTTATACTCAGCTTGAGGCTGGATGAAGCATAAGCTGGAACCAAGATTGATGGGAGAAATATCAATAACCTCAGATCTGCAGATGACACTACCATTACGGCAGAAAAGAAAGAAGCATTAAAGAGCCTCTTGATGAAAGTGAAAGGGGAGAGTGAAAAAGTTGGCTTAAAGCTCAACATTCAGAAAACTAAGATCATGGCATCTGGTCCCATCACTTCATGGGAAATAGATGGGGTAACAATGAAAGCAGTGTCAGACTTTATTTTGGGGTTCTCCAAAGTCACTGCAGATGGTGATTGCAGCCATGAAATTAAAAAACACTTACTCCTTGGAAGAAAAGTTATGACCAACCTCGATAACATATTAAAAAGCAGAAAGATTACTTTGTCAACAAAGGTCCGTCTAGTCAAAGCTATTGTTTTTCCAGTAATCATGTATGGATGTGAGAGTTGGACTATAAAGAAAGCTGAGCACTGAAGAATTGATGCTTTTGAACTGTAGTGTTGGAGAAGACTCTTGAGAGTCCCTTGGACTGCAAGGAGATCCAACCAGTCCATCCGAAAGGAAATCAGTTCTGAATATTCATTGGAAGGACTGATGCTGAAGCTGAAACTCCAATACTTTGGCCACCTGATGCAAAGAGATGACTCATTTGAAAAGACCCTGATACTGGGAAAGATTGAGGGCAGGAGGAGAAGGGGATGACAGAGGATAAAATGGTTGGATGGCATCACTGACTCAAGGGACATGAGTTTGAGTAAACTCCAGGAGTTGGCGATGGACAGGGAAGCCTGGGGTGCTGCAGTCCGTGGGGTCACAAAGAATCGGACATGACTGAGTGACTGAACTGACCTGGACTGAACTGAACTGAGGCCCTTGGCCTGGACCAGGGCAGAGTCTTGAAGAAGAGATTAAACCAGAGCAGACAAGTTGGTAGGAAGCTCTTCCTCACCTCACTCTGCAGTGAGTATGTCTCCTGACTTATACACACTCAGGTTGTGTTGGTTCTCCCAAAGTACCACATCCTCCCAGCTTCCAGTGTGCACACACTGCCCTCTGCCTCAAAGACCTATCCCTCCATCATCTGGATGGTAAAAGTCTCCTCATTTTCTGAGGAATCTGATGAGACTCTCAATTCTTCCCTAGTGTCTTATATATTCTTTTAACAGCATTCAGAGTACACCTATTTTCATAGCGCCCAAAAGTTGGACAGAACTCAATCCTTAACAATAAATACTCAATGAGTGACTTTTACCTTCACCTTCACCTTCAATGGAGAAGGAAATGGCAACCCACTCCAGTGTTCTTTCCTGGAGAATCCCAGGGATGGGAGTCTGGTGGGGACTTGGGGGTGAGAATGGGGAGTTATTTGTTTAATGAGTATAGAATTTCAGTTTTACAAGACAAAAAGATTCTGTTTGCACACCGTGTGATGTACTGAATATTAAACTGTCCACTTAAAAATGGTGAAGTAATTTTGTGTTATGTGAACTTTATAATAATTAAAATGTAAGATAGCATCTGTATCTTGCTTTGTAATCTGAGGTCTGTATCTTACAGTACCTTGAGGCTTTATGAAATCAAGGTATCTTATTTTCATCTTTGTTCCCAAGAAGGTGGCATTCTTCAGGGCATAGAGAGGGTGCTGAGGGACTGCTGTCTGTGAGGGTGAGTAACACACATGGTGTGAGCAGCAAGCAACCAGAACATACAGAAGACTACTGTGTAAACAAGTGAAAGAACTGCTCTAACTCTTTCCTACAAACCCCTAGTTGACTATAGCTGTAATTTAATCAATGATACCCTTGTAACATGAAAATAAATATTCAACTTATTGCCAAATGATACCCAGGAGCAAGAGTAAAGTTGAAGCAAAGCACTAAAGGAGACTCATAATTCAATTCCATTGTAGATCAGGAAGAAGCTGTGGACTGTTTTGTTGAGAAAGCATTAACCACAGCTCTTGATACAATCCTGTCCCTGAGAGCACTGTAGGTGATGTTAGCTTACTCTCAGACAATGTGTCTGTCAAATTTCCTGTTGTAAATGTGATTCTGTTAACTTGCACTTGTCTTAAATTTTCCCCAAAGCCGTAAAATAGGAATTATTTAAGAAACTGTGCAGTGCAACTTAGGAACATAATAGATTCTATTCTGCCTTCTTAAAACCTGCAAATCATAGGATTATTGAGATTCTAAAATGTTTGAGGGAAAATTGAATTTGGAAACTGCTTTAATAGCTGTGGTAGCTTGATTGATTTCTGACTTGGTCCACTTGCTGTATCACCATTAGCTTCATTTCTGTGTTTGGAGATGATACTCTGGCAGTGTGTTCATGAAGTCATTCTACTCTACCTGTGAACATCCCAGGTTCCCTCTCCTGCTAACCTGCCCCACCACATCACTCTGGGTCACCCCTCTGGTGTTGGACTTGACTGAGAGGGGCTACTGTGGGGGATGTGGAAGTGAGCCCGCCCAGCAGAAATGGGGCTTTATTCCTTTTCTATTGTTTCCTCTGCTGTCCCAATTCCTGAAAGTTAGAGTCAATAGGAAAGTATAGTAGGTACCACATAGAATTCTAATTCATGGAAGAAATAGCATGTAAAATAAAGACCCCAAATCAGGTAAATAGCACCTTAATCTTCCCGATTAGATTCTGAACACTGTCTGCATTTTTCATTTAGATGGTTTGGTGATTGATATAATGATCTTAGAGTTATGGGCCATTTTAAAGCATTTTCCAGCTCTCGAGATAGACTGGTTTTGATTTGTTAATTTTTTTTCTTGCTCAGAGCTTTTACTTGTATAATACACTTTTAGAGATGCTTACTAGATCTTGCTGTAATGTGCAAAAATATTAGTTTCCCACATTTTCTTCTTTTTTACATAGTATCTCCTCAGCAACCCCTCCTCTCACTCCCAGATTGTCTCACTTCCCCTGCCAGCTTGCTCATTCCTTGTGACTCACACTGTGGTGTCAGGGCCAGCAGCACCTGCATCACCTTGGAGCTTCTTAGAAATGCAGAGTCTCAGGCCCACCCAGACCTCTTGACTGAGCATTACATTTGAATGTGACCTTCCAGTAAAGTCATTTCTCTCCCATAGGCATTTCTGATAAGTGATAACCTGTGATTTCCATTATATATCCTTTGATAGTTTGAAATGGAACTCAAGAGTTACCCAAGGCCCTGTTATGACTGAGCATGAGGCTCGAAAAGTTCTGTGCCACTTACCCTATGAGTTCAGTTCAGTTCAGTCGCTCAGTCGTATCCGACTCTTTGCAACCCCATGAATCGCAGCACACCAGGCCTCCCTGTCCATCACAAACTCCGAGAGTTTACTCAAACACATGTCCATCAAGTTGGTGATGCCATCCAGTCATCTCATCCTCTGCCGTCCCCTTCTCTTCCTGTCCCCAATCCCTCCCAATATCAGGGTCTTTTCCAATGAGTCAACTCTTTGCATGAGGTGGCCAAAGTATTGGAGTTTCAGCTTCAGCATCAGTCCTTCCAGTGAGCACCCAGGACTGATCTCCTTTAGGATGGACTGGTCGGATCGCCTTGCAGTCCAAGGGACTCTCAAGAGTCTTCTCCAACAACACAGTTCAAAAGCACCAATTCTTCGGTGCTCAGCTTTCTTCACAGTCCAACTCTCACATCCATACATGACCACTGGAAAAACCATAGCATTGACTAGACGGACTTTTCTTGGCAAAGTACTGTCTCTGCTTTTTAATATGCTATCGAGGTTGGTCATAACTGTCCTTCAAAGGAGTAAGCGTCTTTTAATTTCATGGCTGCAATCACCATCTGCAGTGATTTTGGAGCCCCCCAAATAAAGTCTGACACTGCTTCCACTGTTTCCCCATCTATTTCCAATGAAGTGATAGGACCAGATGCCATGATCTTAGTTTTCTGAATGTTGAGCTTTAAGTCAAGTTTTTCACTCTCCTCTTTCACTTTCAAGAGGCTTTTTAGTTCCTCTTCACTTTCCACCATAAGGGTGGTGTCATCTGCATATCTGAGATTATTGATATTTCTCCCAGCAATCTTGATTCCAGCTTGTGCTTCATCTAGCCCAGAGTTACAAAGAATGTCAAGGAGAGATAAGAAAGCCTTCCTCAACGATCAATGCAAAGAAATAAAGGAAAGCAACAGAATGGGAAAGACTAGAGATCTCTTCCAGAAAATTAGAGGGAACATTTCATACAAAGATGGGTTCAATAAAGGACAGAAATGGTAAGGACCTAACAGAAGCAGAAAATATTAAGAAGAGGTGGCAAGAATACACAGAAGAACTGTACAAAAAAGATGTTCATGATCCAGATGATCACGATGGTGTGATCACTCACCTAGAGCGAGACATCCCGGAATGTGAAGTCAAGTGGTCCTTGGAAAGCATCACTACGAACAAAGCTAGTGGAGGTGATGAAATTCCAGTTGAGCTATTTCAAATCCTAAAGGATGATGCTGTGAAAGTGTTGCATGCAATATGCCAGCAAATTTGGAAAACTCAGCAGTGCCACAGGGCTGGAAAAATTCAGTTTTCATTCCAATCCAAAAGAATGCTCAAACTACCACACAATTGCACTCATCTCACATGCTAGTATTGTAATACTCAAAATTCTCCAAGCCAGGCTTCAGCAATACATGAACCATGAACTTCCAGATGTTCAAGCTGGTCTTAGAAAAGGCAGAGGAACCAGAGATCAAATTGCCAACATTCACTGGATCATCAACAAAGCAAGAGGGTTCCAGAAAAACGTATATTTCTGCTTTATTGACTATATCAAAGCCTTTGACTGTGTGGATCACAATAAGTTGTGGAAAATTCTGAAAGAGATGGGAATACCAGACCACCTGACCTGCCTCTTGAGAAACCTATATGCAGGTCAGGAAGCAAGAGTTAGAACTGGACATGGGCCAACAGGCTGCTTCCAAATAGGAAAAGGAGTGCATCAAGGCTGTATATTGTCACCCTGCTTATTTAACTTACCTATAGATTTATATATTTTCTTATTTATTTTATTTTTTTTCCATTTATTTTTATTAGTCGGAGGCTAATTACTTTGCAATATTGTAGTGATTTTTGCCATATATTGACATGAATCAGCCATGGATCCACATGTATTCCCCATCCTGATCCCCCCTCCCGCCTCCCTCCCCACCCCATCCCTCTCGGTCTTCCCAGTGCACCAGCCCGGAGCACTTGTCTCATGCATATCCAACGTGGGCTGGTGATCTGTTTTACCCATGCTAATATACATGTTTCGATGCGGTTCTCTCAAAACATCCCACCATCACCTTCTCCCACAGAGTCCAAAAGTCTGTTCTGTACATCTGTGTCTCTTGTTCTGTTTTGCATATAGGGTTATCATTACCATCGTTCTAAATTCCATATATGTGCATTAGTATACTGTATTGGTGTTCATTTTTCTGGCTTACTTCACTCTGTATAATGGGCTCCAGTTTCATCCATTGCATTATAACTGATTCAAATGAATTCCTTCTAATGGCTGAGTAATATTCCATGGTGTATATGTACCACAGCTTCCTTATCCATTCGTCTACTGATGGGCATCTAGGTTGCTTCCACGTCCTGGCTATTATAAACAGTGGTGCGATGAACACTGGGGTGCATGTGTCTCTTTCAGATCTGGTTTCCTCGGTGTGTATGCCCAGAAGTGGGATTGCTGGGTCATATGGCAGTTCTATTTCCAGTTTTTTAAGGAATCCCCACACTGTTCTCCATAGTGGTTGTAGTAGTTTGCATTCCCACCAACAGTGTAAGAGGGTTCCCTTTCCTCCACACCCTCTCCAGCATTTATTGCTTGTAGACTTTTGGATAGCAGCCATCCTGACTGGCGTGTAATGGTACTTCATTGTGGTTTTGATTTGCATTTCTCTGATGATGAGTGATGTTGAGCATCTTTTCATGTGTTTGTTAGCCATCTGTATGTCTTCTTTGGAGAAATGTCTGTTTAGTTCTTTGGCCCATTTTTTGATTGGATCATTTATTTTTCTGGAATTGAGCTTCAGGTATTGCTTGTATATTTTTGAGATTAATCATTTGTTGCTTCACTTACCATTATTTTCTCCCATTCTGAAAGCTGTCTTTTCACCTTGCTTATAGTTTCCTTTGTTGTGCAAAAGCTTTTAAGTTTCATTAGGTCCCATTTGTTTAATTTTGCTTTTATTTCCAATATTCTGGGAGGTGGGTCATAGAGGATCCTGCTGTGATTTATGTCAGAGAGTGTTTTGCCTATGTTCTCCTTTAGGAGTTTTATATTTTCTGGTCTTACATTTAGATCTTTAATCCATTTTGAGTTTATTTTTGTGTATGGTGTCAGAAAGTGTTCTAGTTTCATTCTTTTACACGTGGTTGACCAGTTTTCCCAGCACCACTTGTTAAAGAGGTTGTCTTTCTCCAATGTATATCCTTGCCTCCTTTGTCGAAGATAAGGTGTCCATAGGTTCGTGCATTTATCTCTGGGCTTTCTATTTTGTTCCATTGATCTATATTTCTGTCTTTGTGCCAGTACCATACTGTCTTGATGACTGTGGCTTTGTAGTAGAGTCTGAAGTCAGGCAGGTTGATTCCTCCAGTTCCATTCTTCTTTCTCAAGATTTCTTTGGCTATTCGAGGTATTTTTTATATTTCCACACAAATTGTGAAATTATTTGTTCTAGTTTTGTGAAGAATACCATTGGTAGCTTGATAGGGATTGCATTGAATCTATAGATTGCTTTGGGTAGTATATATTTTCATATTCTGCAAATTTTACCTTTACATTATAATTCACCTCTGTGTGATTCTACTGTATTTCTTTGCATCCTCTCAGTGGAGTCTGTCTTCATCACAGGCAGTTTTCATAATGCTCCTGCCTTTCCCGCACCAGCCTCCTGCAGGGACTGGAGGAATTTCCCATAGGATCAGCCCTGCCTGGACCTGGAGTCAGAGAGCCCAGTGCAGCAGTGTATATGCGGCTCTTTCACCACTGGATGGGATCAATAATGAGCCTTGCTACCCGAATAGGGCATGAGGTCTCTTTGGCTCATTTCCCAGGAACCATTGCCCCACTTCGCTGCAGGTTCCTCTTCCAGGGCTGTAGGTGCTGGCTTTTCCTGGCCATCCAGGTTTAAGGAGTTCATCAATAAAATAGAAAGGAGACTGACAGGTGTGGGTTTGACTCTCATCCTATGACTTAATGGACTCTAAAATTTCAGGCAGACTAATTAAGCCTCACTTTTCTCTTTTGAAAAATGGAATTGATAAGGCCTAACCTGTTAAAGCTCAACACTCAGAAAACTAAGATCATGGCATCTGGTCCTATCACCTCATGGGAAATAGATGGGGAAACAGTGGAAGCAGTGTCAGACTTCATTTTTTTGGGCTCCAAAATCACTGCAGATGGTGATTGCAGCCATGAAATTAAAAAAACACTTACTCCTTGGAAGGAAAGTTATGACCAAACTAGATAGCATTTTAAAAAACAGAGACAATACTTTGCCAACAAAGGTCCGTCTAGCCAAGGCTATGGTTTTTCCAGTGGTTGTGTATGGATGTGAGAGTTGGACTGTGAAGAAAGCTGAGCACTGAAAAATTGATGCTTTTGAACTGTGTTGTTGGAGAAGACTCTTGAGAGTCCCTTAGACGGCAAGGAGATCCAACCCGTCCATCCTAAAGGATATCAGTCCTGGGTTCTCATTGGAAGGACTGATGCTGAAGCTGAAACTCCAATACTTTGGCCACCTCATGCGAAGAGTTGACTCATTGGAAAAGACCCTGATGCCGGGAGGGATTGGGGGCAGGAGGAGAAGGTGATGACAGAGGATGAGATGGCTGGATGACATCACCAACTCGATGGGCTTGAGTTTGAGTAAACTCCAGAAATTGGTGATGGACAGGGAGGCCTGGTGTGCTGTGATTCATGGGGTCGCAAAGAGTCGGACACGACTAAGCAACTTAACTGAACCTGTTGACTTGTTGTATGAGTTAAACAAGATAAGACATGTATAGCACCCATCACCGGGATCAGAGTAAATGCTTAGACAATGATGGTTGTAGTTTTCATACTGTATAAAATGATCATAACCACTTACATCGTGAAAGTTGTTGTCTGTCCCATGAGATTGAGGTGTTGGCCATTTGAAGTTGTATTTATGGATATGGGATTCATCTGCTATATTTGTCTTTGTCCTGCTTATCATATGTCCAAATAATATGGTAATTGATCTTCCGTAAGTTTCTATGGCCTGATTAAAAATCTCAGCTCCCTACGGAAGCTTCTTTGTCTCAGGATTCCATAGGTAATACAAATAAGGCAAATTCAAGTCCAATACAGATCCTGCTGTCAACATATACAGTCCAATTGAAGAAAGAAGAAAATGGCTATATTAGTTTTGTAAGCTAGAAGGCAGTCAGAATTTTTATAGAAGTTTAGGAAAAGATAATGTCTGTTAGTATTGGGATAAGCACACAGGTGACAGGGAGAACATTTCTGAAGGATTAGGCATGTGAGACAGACTTAGTGATGTATGGTTAGGGTTTCAGCAGGTGGAAATGCTTGTGAAAGGCATTCTGGGAGGTGAGACCAGCATGAGCAAAGACAGGACATATTTTCTCATTCAACCCTCACAATTCCTTAGTGACCCCAAGGAAGCTGACTCCTGAACATGAAGGATGGAGAGGTCAGTTGGGACAGTTTTTTAGAAGAGACATCCTAGGGTAGAATGACACAGAGCCGACCTTTGGGAATTTACTCTGAGAAGTGAGTGCACATGGACCAGAGTGGACAGGTTGGGGGTGGGACAGGGTACCAGGAACTGTCGTGCCTCCAATAAGATGTCCTGGGGAAATGACTCTGCTTTTTGGAATCAAGGTGATGTCAATTAAAACAAAGCTGTAACATTGAGGTTAGTGAATTTATAGGGAAATGGATGAAAGTATGAAATGGTATTGTATTTCTGAGTGCCTGATGAACTACGGATGGAGGTTTGTGACATTGTACAGGAGACAGGGATCAAGACCATCCCCATGGAAAAGAAATGCAAAAAGGGAAAATAGTTGTCTGAGGAGGCCTCTTCTGTGAAAAGAAGAGAAGTGAAAAGCAAAGGAGAAAAGGACAGATATTTGAATGCAGAGTTCCAAAGAATAGCAAGTGAGATAAGAAAACCTTCCTCAGTGATCAATGCAAAGAAATAGAGGAAAACAACATAATGGGAAAGACTAGAGATCTCTTCCAGAAAATTAGAGATGCCAAGGGACCGTTTCATGCAAAGATGGGTTCGATAAAGGATAGAAATGGTAAGGACCTAACAGAAGCAGAAAATATTAAGAGGTGGCAAGAATACACAGAAGAACTGTACAAAATTGATCTTCATGACCCAGATGATCACGATGGTGTGATCACTCACCTAGAACCAGACATCCTGGAATGTGAAGTCAAGTGGGACTTAGAAAGCATCACTATGAATAAAGTTAGTGGAGGTGATGGAATTCCAGTTGAGCTATTTCAAATCCTGAAAGATGATGCTGTGAAAGTGCTGCACTCACTATGCCAGAAAATTTGGAATACTCCGCAGTGGCCACAAGACTGGAAATGGTCAGTTTTCATTCCAATCCCTAAGAAAGGCAATCCTAAAGAATGCTCAAACTACCACACGATTGCACTCATCTCACACGCTAGTAAAGTAATGCTCAAAATTCTCCAAGCCAGGCTTCAGCAATATGTGAACCGAACCGTGAACTTCCTGATGTTCAAGCTGGTTTTAGAAAAGGCAGAGGAACCAGAGATCAAATTGCCAACATCCACGGGATCATTGAAAAAGCAAGAGAGTTCCAGAAAAACATCTATTTCTGCTTTATTCACTATGCCAAAGCCTTTAACTGTGTGGATCACAATAAACTGTGTTAAATTCTGAAAGAGATGGGAATACCAGACCATCTGACCTGCCTCTTGAGAAACCTATATGCAGGTTAGGAAGCAAGAGTTATAACTGGATTTGGAACAACAGACCGGTTCCAAATAGGAAAAGGAATGCGTCAAGGCTGTATATTGCCACCTTCCTTATTTAACTTACATGCAGAGTACATCATGAGAAACACTTGCTGGGATGACTCAGAAGAAGGGGATGGGGAGGGAGGTGGGAGGGGGGTTCAGGATGGGGAACACAGGTAAATCCATGGCTGATTCATGTGAATGTATGGCAAAAACCACCACAATATTGTAAAGTAATTAGCCCCCTGTTACGCCCGATGTCCAAATCCCTGAGCGGGAAGAGAGAAGGCTTCCAAGACCATGCAACTCGCAAAAAAAAAGGGGAAGATTATTGCTGTCTCGAGTCAGGGCTTACTGCCGCAACCAACGCAGTGGTGCAGGGTCAGAAAGCCCTGAGCAGAGGCGGTTACCCAAATTTATAAGGTATGCATAAGCGGTTAGTAGCTGGTTTAAGTGGATTGGTTATATGTTTGCAAAGCAATTTTATTGGTACAAACTTTCGCGGGCTTTTGTTCAAACTTGGGCGTTCGCGGGCTTTTCAGCTTTCCCCCGATAGGTTCCCTTTTTCTTGCTCGGTGCATGTTGATTGGCTGGCTCCAGGTGGCCTGATAATCATGTTACCCTGGAAAACCAGGCCTACTCCTAATCTAGGCTGCCTGTCATGGTGCAGCCTCATACCCCCAACTAATAAAAATAAATGAATAAAAGAAAAAAATAAAGAAAGAAACACTGGGCTGGATGAAGCACAAATTGGAATCAAGATTGCTGGGAGAAATATCAATAACCTCAGATATGCAGATGACACCACCCTTATGGCAGAAAGTGAAGAGGAACTAAAAAGCTTCTTGATGGGCTCCAGTTTCATCCATCTCATTAGAACTGATTCAAATGAATTCTTTTTAACGGCTGAGTAATATTCCATGGTGTATATGTACCACAGCTTCCTTATCCATTCATCTGTTGATGGGCATCTGGGTTGCTTCCATGTCCTGGCTATTATAAACAGTGCTGCGATGAACATTGGGGTGCACGTGTCTCTTTCAGATCTGGATTCCTCAGTGTGTATGCCTAGAAGTGGTATTGCTGGGTCATATGGCATGAAAGTGAAAGAGGAGAATGAAAAGGTTGGCTTAAAGCTTAACATCCAGGAAACTAAGATCATGTCATCTGGCCCCATCATTTCATGGGAAATAGATGGGGAAACAGTGGAAGCAGTGTCAGACTTTATTTTGGGGGGCTCCAAAATCACTGCAGATGGTGACTGCAGCCATGAAATTAAAAGACGCTTACTCCTTTGAAGGACAGTTATGACCAACCTCGATAGCATATTAAAAAGCAGAGACAGTGCTTTGTCAGGAAAAGTCCATCTAATCAAGGCTATGGTTTTTCCAGTGGTCATGTATGGATGTGAGAGTTGGACTGTGAAGAAAGCTGAACACTGAAAAGTTGATGCTTTTGAACTGTGTTGTTGGAGAAGACTCTTGAGAATCCCTTGGACTGCAAGGAGATCCAACCAGTCCATCCTAAAGGAGATCAGTCCTGGGTGTTCATTGGAAGGACTGATGCTGAAGCTGAAACTCCAGTACTTTTGCCACCTCGTGCGAAGTGTTGACTCATTGGAAAAGACCCTGATGTTGGGCGGGATTGGGAGCAGGAGGATAAAGGGACGACGGAGGATGAGATGACTGGATGGCATCAGCGACTCGATGGACATGAGTTTGAGTAAACTCTGGGAGTTGGTGATAGACAGGGAGGCCTGGCGTGCTGCGATTTATGAGGTCGCAATGAGTCGGACACGACTGAGCAACTGAACTGAACTGAGGTTGGCAATACTTTACAGTTTCCTCTAAAAATGTACATACCTTATTCTCAGCAATTCCATATCTGATTATCTGAAGGAAACAATTAAGGTTGTTTTCAAAGATTAGCTTCAAGGATATTTAATACAGAGTTATTTATAATAGCAAAATATTTAGACACTAAATATCCACCACTGATCACAGCAAACACCCTCTTCAAACAGCACAAGAGATGACTCTACATATGGACGTCACCAGATGGTCAATATCAATATCAGATTTATTATATTCTTTGCAGTCAAAGATGGAGAAGCTCTGTAAAGACAGCAAAAACAAGACCAGGAGTTGACAGTGGCTCAGATCATGAACTCCTTATTGCCAAAGTCAGACTAAAATTGAAGAAAGTAGGGAAAACCACTGGACCATTCAGGTATGACCTAAATCAAATCCCTTAAGATTATACAGTGGAAGTGACAAATAGACTCAAGGGATTAGATCTGATAGAGTGCCTGAAGAACTATGGACAGAGGTTCCTGACATTGAACAGGAGGCTGTGATCAAGACCGTCCCCAAGAAAAAGAAATACCAAAAGACAAAACGGTCATCTGAGGAAGCCTTACAAATAGTTGAGAAAAGAAGAGAAGTGAAAGGCAAAGGAGAAAAGGAAAGATGTACCCATTTGAAGATTGAAGGTCAGCAGGTGGTCTACATGGAATGCGCCTGTAAGTAATCAAAGCACCAACTTCTCCATGGACACTTTAATTTGATATTACCAAAGCTCTCAAGAAGATAGTGGCTTCCCCAGGTCCAGTGGTAAAGAATTCACCCCAGTCTATGGCAGGTTCAATTGCTGATCCAGGAAGATGGTGACAGGCCATGAGCAAATTTCAAGCCATGCGCCAGAACTATTGATGCCTGTGCCCAGAGCCTGAGATTCTGCCATTCAACCACTGGAGTGACAGGCCACAACTAATTAAAGCCCATTGGTGCCCAGAGTCTGTGTCTATGCTACAAGAGAAGCCCACATCAAGAAGCTCACTATTTACTATCAATTTCCCCTAATTTGGTAACGTAGGAAAAATTTTATCAATAAGCACACCAACGAAGACTCAGAAGAAAATTTTAAAAAAAAAATTAAAAAAATATTTTAAGATGTTCTCTAAATAAAGCTGATTTCCTATCAGAAGTTCCTCTGTCTCTCATCACAAAAATACCCTCCTGGATGACTTCCCAGTACATGGCTGAACACTGGAGACAAAAGGGGGAGAATTTGAGAGTAGTGGTCTCACCGGTGCCCATCTCATCCTCTCAATTGGCCGGAGGCCAGTCCAGCCCTGGCATCAGACTACAGTATTTTGCCCCTCAGGCTGATATTCTTGGCAGCCTGTAGTGATTCTCAGGGCTTTAGAGATCTTCATGGACTTCCTGAGCTGGTAGCCAGCTGTAAGAATCCTGCCAAAATTAAAAACTTGGTGAGAAACGATGCCCCTGCTCCAGGAAGATCCCGATATCCATGGAGCAGATGACCTGAGGGTTAAGCCTGGTTCTGTGTTAAGACTGATTGAACTGTGCCTAGAGCCCGCGTGTAGCTGAACCACTGAGCCTCACATGTCCTAGAGCTTTCTCTCATGTTCTGCAACAAGAGAAGCCACTCTTTGAGACAGCCCGCACTTCTAATTGCAGGAGCAGCCCTCACTCCACCACAACCTGAGAGAAAGCCCGAAAAGCAGCAACAAAGTTGTGGCTACCCAGAGCTCACCAAAATAAAATAAATTATTAAACAACAATAACAAAACAAACTAACACTTGGCAGTGTTAGAATACAGGTGCTCAACTTCACCAATGCATTGACCCATAGGAGAGTTCTTAACCTCGTCCCATTCTTAGCTTCCAACTCTGAGCTCCTTTCTTGCGTGTTTCTTTCTATTTGTTCAGACTGCAGCTGCATTCACAGGAATATTTACTGAGCATACAGTACTTCTCCAGAAAATGGTAAAACATGGGCTGCCTGTGGGATGAGATGGCCCCATTACAGAAGATCGTAGGCTTCTGTCCCCTTGTTCACACAGCTCGCCAGCCGCCCAGTTCAAAAGTCTGAGTATGTTCTCACTGAGTGCCACAGGGCAGCCCATCGTCGGTGGACAAAGCTGGTATGGCGGGCAGGACCTGAGGCTGCTCTCAGCGTCTACTCAGCTTAGCTAGCACCAGTTTGGATGTTACTCCAGCCTCCCACCACTCTGCTCTTGCTCAGCAGAGAGGGTCGCTTACCTATCCTTAACCAGTTTTTGCAGACCCCAGACTACTAGAGTACATACAGGCATGGGGTGCAGCCCAGGATGGAGAGCAAGTTCAATCCCCTCTTCCTTTCCCTTAGAAAAGTAGGATCCTTTTTCTGCTCGACCTAGGAAGTTCATCCAACTTGAGAGTCAAGACCTTTTCTCTCCATAACCACTTGGACTTCATTCCACCTTTTGCTCATTGCTGCACAGGTGTGTTTCTCAGGCTATGATCTATGCCCACCAACTCAGAATCACCTGGCTATTTGTTTAAAATGCAGATGCCTGGCTCCATCCTCTAGATTTAGGAGCACTCCTCCCAGGGGAGAGTGAGCAAACCTCTTGCATCTCCCCTTTCTTCTGGGCCCCCTCCCAAGGTGACTCAAGTCTTTGCACATGCTGGTTTAGCTGCTTGCCTGCACGTGTGTATCTGCCTCACAGGCCTTTGGCTAAATTTTCAAGGTTTCCACTTTGGTGATCCTCAGTGGCAAGATTATTCACTTGTCAACACAGATGCAACGGGTTCAATCCCTGGTCCGGGGAACTAAGATCCCACATGTTACAGGGGCAATTAAGCCTGTGCACCTACAACCAGAGTCTTAGTCCCATTCACCATAAGCTAGTGGAAAGGGCTCCACATTACAAGTGAGACCCATAGCTGTAACCAAAAATAAACACATGTAATTAAAAAAGAAGTCACTACGAAAAGTCCCTCTTCTCATTCTGGCTCTTGCTCCCACTCTACCCCCCCAAGCTCTTTCAAAGGAGGATCTGACAGAGTGTCAGTACAACTGCACTGCTTTGAAGCACAGGCCTTTGAGATCCAACCCAGCTCTCACTACCAGTGGCCTTGCTGGCCTCAGCAGCAAGTAGCCTTACCTGGGAACTTAGGGCTGCAGATGCACATTCTTGGGCCTCCACCCCAGCTGGACTGACATCAGAGGTAAGGCCCCAGCCCCTGTGTCATTTTAATAAGCTGTCCTCTGGTTATTCTAAGAGACAGGAGGAATGTGAGATAAGCATTTACAAGTTGTAGCTAAACATCTTCTGCAGATTCACAGCCTTTCTAAAGTAGCGGTCCCCCAACCTTTTTGGTTGCACCAGGAACTGGTTTTGTGGGAGACACTCGATTGTCCATGGACTGGGTGGGATGGTTTGGGAATGACCAAGGTGAGACCTTGATTGTGCCAATTTATTTCTATCATTATTACATCAGTTCCACTCAGATCATCAGGCTAGGACACTGCCTGTTGGACCCGCTGGTCAAAGCCTTCACTTCTCAACAAAATATTAAACATATCAACCATAGGGTTGTAGTTAGTAAATGACAATAAAGATAAAGAACCCTCTGAGGCCAGATTAGCAAGTACTTAAAAATGGCCATGACATCATCGGCTGCTCTTGCCAAATCATGCTGGCCATTGGTGCATGGATCTGCGCCTTTGGATGTCTTATGTTCTGGCAGCAGGGGCACTATAGCATTATGCCATCTCAATGTAGGAAAACCTCTGGCTAGGCTCTCCATCACTGCTGGATCAGTCCATTTTTCACTCTCCATTCCCAATCGACAGGAACACCACCACTCACTATATCAGTTGTGTCTTCACTATTCTCTCTGGGGCTACTGACCACAATATCCTTCCAATTTCTAAAAATAAAGAATCCCATCGTACTTTTCCCGAATGATCAGCTTCAGGTCTGGACCTCTAGGTCTTGCTCTGATTCTCGCTTGAAGCCAAAAGTGAATCTGCTCTTTGTCCAAACTGTCAAGCTATGCATTTGTACTGCAGGATTTCAAACCCTAAGCACATGCAAGTGCAGGAAGACATGGGTATTTTATTTCATCTATTGTTCGTCTCTTAATTATAGTGAACGCCTAGTGAAACCAGATACACCTCTACAGTTCTTTTACATCATTCCTCTGCCTTTAATGTCTCCCAAAGGAATGTTAGTAAATTCCTCAAGGCCTCTGTATTTGGGCACACTTGGGAAACTTTAAACAGTCAGACTATTTAAGACTTTTATGATGAATAAATTACAGAAGTGAGGGTCTGTTCATGACTTCACAGTTGCCAAATGCAATGGTATGTTGCTTCTCGGGTTGGGAAAAAAACTACCTCTAGTTGTCACAAAAAGGAGCTTTAGGAATCCTGGCCCGTTTGGCTACATGAGCTGAAACAGCATCAGACTGTTCTCAAGGATTACAGTGGCCCAGGCTTAGCTGTTCTGAGAGCTGGGCTCCAACCCAGATCCTGCAACATCTTTCTCCTTACATTTTGTTTGGCAGGCCAGATTGATTGCCATCGAGCCATTTACCCTTCCCACCCCAAGAGCGATCACCTCTGTACTGCATGTCTCCACTGTGTGCTTAGAGCTGCTCACATAATGATGGGCCTTTCTGCCACTTTGAGATGTCAGGACATTCCTTCTGCTGCCTGAGATCAAGTAGTACAGCTCACCTGGTGAATCCCTGAAGCCGGCTTTGAGCAATAGTCAGTTTCATGGGGTTTTGGCACTGATAACTGGTTTCATCTGCAACATTTGTGGTGTGGTTAATTTACAGCAGTCAGGTCTAGAAGGAAAGCAAGAGAAAAGGAGTAAATATGTAGTCTGACAGCCTCCTATTTTTAGCACTGACTTCCTTTTCTGAAGTTATTATAAGATATTGAGCATAGTTACATGTGATGATTACAGTAGAAGATATCCACCAGTTCATTTCAGAGAAAGAATACATCGTTCAATGAAGATAGAACAGTGGGTATTGTTCATGAAGGCTTTTTACTTTCCCACTGATGCTCAGCAATAAGCTCTCCAGCATTTACCATTTGCCAGGTACCAAGACGTGGTGCTCTGTAACATGCAGTCTCTCCCCAGGCCCCTGCAGAAGCTAAGCATTATGGCTAGACACTGTTTCTCCCGAGTAAAATTGGTCTCTGCATGATGCAGGAGATATCATCTCTGCATCACAGAAAAAGGTATATACCATGTGCTTGACAGGATCTGCTGAACATGCCAAGTCATGCCCCTGGAAAAATCTGTCTAGCATTGGAAGACACTTCAAAACCCTAGGGCAGACATCTTCAAACATTCAGACTTACCCACACCTGGGGTACTGGTTGACAGGAGCAGCTAGTCCATGGTCAGGAGTGTGGTCACAAGACATCTGTATTTCACACACAAACAACAGCCAATCACAAACTCGACGTCTACATATATAGCAAAGGCCCAAGCGGTATATTCAGTCGAGAGGGCCTAAAAGCACTACTAGCTGTTTCTGGCGGGCTGGACAGATTAATCTGTTCTCTCGAGTTGCCCCAACAACCTAGCTCTAACGGCTTAGGCCCCGCCTCAGGCAGCTCCTGGGCTGGGCATCTGGGAGCGCTGTTTTAGAGAGATGTAGCCATCTGGAGCCTGCCCAGGAAGTGGCTCTGCATTTTTGAGTCAGCCTTAAAATGAAAAACTCACTCTCTGATAGAGGAAGACCTTGGAGCGTGTTTCTATAAACAAGGGCAAGTGCAGATCCAGAATCCATCTGTTGTCTTTGAACTACGTCCTTACAATAAAGTGGTCATCGCTACCTCATCTTCGATTTTGCCAAAGGTTGCTGCGATGAGTCACTGTGAATGCCATGTTCATATTGTGTGCAATGGTATTTTACAAATAGACACAGGTGTTCCTATAACTTTAAGACTAATAGACATGATCCATTACATGAAGGGGCCGAGACTGCCATTCATTCACCATCCTGGTATTCCTTAGGTGTCAGTGGAAGAACTGCGTAGAAGTACAGATAAGTATCTAATCTCATTCTGAGGGACCCCATGCTCCACTGACTCTGATACCAATTTGTTAGTTGCACCCTTTCGCCTGGGAGCTGGAGTCTGCTTTCTTAAGTTGTTTGGTTTTCAGCTGTTTGAGATTTTCTTTTTTATTTTCATTTTATTTTTATTAGTTACTAATTGCTACAATATTCAGGGCTTTATGTCATACATTTGATATGAATCAATATAGAGTTTCACATATTCATCCCATCCCCTTCCCACCTCTCCCTCTCCACCCGACTCCTCTGGTCTTCCCAGTCCACCAGGCCCTAGCACTTTTGTCTCATGCATCCCACTCTGGGCTGGTGATCTGTTTCAATTAATAGATACATATATGCTGTTCTCTTTCCAAAACATCCCACCCTCATTATGTCTACCCCACAGAGTTCTAAAAAGTCTGTTCTCGTACATCTCTGTGTCTCTTTTCTGTTTTGCATATAGGGTTATCGTTACCATTCCTTTTCTAAATCTACATATGTGTTGGTAGTATGCTGTAATGGCTCTTTATCTTACAAACACTTTCACTCTGTATAATGGGCTCCAGTTTCATCCATCTCATTAGAATTGATTCAAATGAATTCTTTTTAAGCGTTGAGTAATATTTGCATGGTGTATATGTACCACAGCTTCCTTTATCCATTCGTTCGCTGGAGTGGGCATCTAGGTTTGCTTCCATGTCCTGGCTATTATAAACAGTGCTGGCGAACATTGGGGTGCACGTGTCTCTTTTCAGATCTGGTTTTTCAGTGTGTGTATGCCCAAGGTGGATGTGCCAATCATATGGCAGTTCTAATTCCAGTTTTTAAAGAAATCTCCACACTGTTTTCTGCAGTAGTGGCTGTACTAGCCTAGCCCCAACCAACAGTGTAAGAGGGTTCCTTTCTGCCACATTCCCTACTCCAGCATTTATTGCTTGTAAACTCTTGGATATGCAGCCATCCTGACTTTGGCGTGTAATGGTACCCTCATTGTGGTTTTTAGTTTACATTTGCATCTGATAATGAGTGATGTTGAGCATCTTTTCATGTGTTTTAGTTAGCCATCTGTATGTCTTCTTTGAGAAATGTCTGTTTAGCCCTTTGGGCCCATTTTTGATTGGGTCGCTTTTATTTTTCTGGAATTGAGCTTCAGGAGTTGCTTGTATATTTTGAGATTAATCCTTTGTCTGTTTCTCATTTGCTATTATTTTCTCCCAATCTGAGGGCTGTCTTTTTCACCTTACTTATAGTTTCCTTTGTTGTGCAAAAGCTTTTAAGTTTCATTAGGTCCCATTTGTTTATTTTTGCTTTTATTTCCAATATTCTGGGAGGTGGGTCATAGAGGATCTTGCTGAGATTTATGTCGGAGAGTGTTTTGCCTATGTTCTCCTCTAGGAGTTTTATAGTTTCTGGTCTTACATTTAGATCTTTAATCCATTTTGAGTTTATTTTTGTGTATGGTGTTAGAAAGTGTTCTAGTTTCATTCTTTTACAAGTGGTTGACCAGTTTTCCCAGCACCACTTGTGAAAGAGGTTGTCTTTTTGCCATTGTATATCCTTGCCTCCTTTGTCAAAGATAAGGTGTTCATAGGTTCATGGATTTATCTATGGACTTTCTATTCTGTTCCATTGATCTATATTTCTGTCTTTGTGCCAGTACCATACTGTCTTGATGACTGTGGCTTTGTAGTAGAGTCTGAAGTTAGGCAGGTTGATTCCTCCAGTTCCATTCTTCTTTCTCAAGATTACTTTGGCTATTCGAGGTTTCTTGTATTTCCATACAAATTGTGAGATTATGTGTTCTAGTTCTGTGAAAAATGCCGTTGGTAGCTTGATAGGGATTGCATTGAATCTATAGATTGCTGTGGGTAGAATAGCCATTTTGACAATATTGATTCTTCCAATTCATGAACACGGTATGTTTCTCCATCTGTTTGTGTCCTCTTTAATTTCCTTCATCAGTGTCTTATAGTTTTCTATGTATAGGTCTTTTGTTTCTTTAGGTAGATATACTCCTAAGTATTTTATTCTTCTTGTGCAACAGGTATTTTCAACAGATACTTTCATCAGATACTAGGTTTTGTTTCTTTGTTTATTCATTAGTTTTGTGTGCATGTGATTTAATAATTTACTGAGATGGATTTCTGGACTCAGACTTCCTCACGTGCCACAATTTTATCCACTGATACCCACATAATTCTGAGAACAAAAGAGTAAATTGTTTAGTGCTGGAGAGGTTTCTATAGGGAAATGCAAATTTTAAGTGTCTTCCAGATACGGCTTTGGTGTAGGAAATGAGGACATCTTTTCAAAGATGATTATGTTCCTGGAGGGTGTTCTGTGAAACTGTGGGACTTTGAGAATTACAGAATGTATGGATGCTATGGGGAGACTTTGACAAATCAGCCATTAATAAATAATTTTCTCCAGGCAGTCAGTACAGAATAGTGAGGAAGAGAAAGGGACTTGGAATTCCACCTCTGTATTCCTCAGTTTTCTCTGTCTTACAAGGCAGCTAACAATACGAACCCTTCAAGCTGTTCAGAGGGCAAAATAGGTCAGTACATGGTATAGAGTGCTTCACACTGAGACCCAATGTGTGGCTGCTGTGATGGTGGAGCATTGAGTTGACCATCTCTCCCTCAGCTCTGGTTCTGTTTTCTTTTCTTCTGCTTCTTAAAGAAGTATGACTTTCAGAGTGTGTTGGAAATTGAATTATATGCACAGTAGAAGCTCTTGTCCTTCCTTGTGGGTTATCTACTCAACATACTTTAGTGAATATTTACTGAGCAATTACTATCCTCCAAGTATACTGTTGTTGTTCAGTTGTCCAGTCATGTCTGACTCTTCGCGACGCCATGGACCGTAGCATCTCCCAGAGTTTGCCCAAGCTCATGTCCATTTCATATGGTGATGCCATCCAGCCATCTCACCCTCTCTTGCCCTCTTCTTCTTCTGCTTTCAGTCTTTCCCAGCATCAGGGTCTTTTCCAGTGAGTCAGCTGTTTGTGTCAGGGGACCAAAGTATTGGAGTTCAACTTTAGCATCAGTCCTTCCAATGAGTATTCAGGGGTGATTTCCTCTAAGATTGACTGGTTTGAACTCCTTGCAGTCCAAAGGACTCTCAAGAGTCTTCTCCAACACCACAGTTTGAAAGCATCAGTCCTTTGATGTTCTGCTTTCTTTATGGTACAGCTCTGACAACCATACATGACCACTGGAAAGACCATAACTTTGACTATACTTTGTCGGCAAAGTGATGTTTTTGCTTTTTAACACACTGTCCAGATTTGTCATAGCTTTCTTGCCAAGAAGCAGTCTTCTAGTTTCATGGCTGCAATCACCATCCACAGTGACTTTAGAGCCTGAGAAGAGGAAATCTGTCACTGCTTCCACCTTTCCTCTTTCTATAGGCCATGAAGTGATGGGGCTGGAAGTCATGATCTTAGTTTCATTAATATTTAGTTTTAAGTTGGCCTTTTCACTCTTCTTCTTCACCCTCATCAAGAGATTCTTTAGTTCCTCTTCTCTTTCTGCCATTAGAGTGCTATCATCCACATATCTGAATTTGTTGAGATTTCTCCTGCCAGTCTTGATTCCAGCTTGTAACTCATCTAGCCCAGCATTTCTCATGATGTTCTCAACATATAAGTTATATAGACAGAAGTGACAATAAACAGCCTTGTTGTACTCCTTTCTCAATCCTGAACCCATCAGTTGTTCCATGCAGTGTTCTAACTGTTGCTTCTTGACCTGCATACAGGTTTCTTAAGAGACAAGTAAGATGGCCTGGTATTCTCATCTCTTTAAGAGTTTTCCACAATTTGTTATGATCCACACAGTCAAAGATTTTAGTATAGTCAATGAAACAGAGGTAGATGTTTTCCTGGAATTGCTTTGCTTTCTCTATGATCCAGCAAATGCTGGCAATTTGATCTCTGGTTCCTCTGCCTTTTCTAAACCCAGCTTGGACATCTGGAAGTTCTTGGTTCATGTAATGCTTCAGCCCAGCATGCAGAATTTTGGGCATAACCTTATTAGCATGGAAGATGACTGCAATTGTTCAGTAGTTTGGATATTCTTTAGTACTGCCCTTTTTGGGAATTGGGATGAGAATTGACCTTTTCCAGTCCTGTGGCCACTGCTAGGTTTTCCAAATTTGCTGACATACTGATTGCAGCACTTTGATATCTTGACCTTTAGAATTTTAATAGCTCTATTGGAATTTCATTGCCTCCACTAGCTTTGTTTGTGCATGCCAAGTCACTTCATTCATGTCTGACTCTGTGCAGATCCTATGGACCATAGACCCCCAGGCTATGGTCCATGGGATTCTCCAGGCAAGAATTCTGGAGTGGATTTCCATGCCCTCCTCCAGAGGATCTTCCCAACCCAGGGATCAAACCCACGTCTCTCATGTCTCCTGTATTGGCAGGTGGATACTTTACCACTAGCACCACCTGGGAAGCCCAACTTTGTTCATAATGATGCCTTCTAAGGCACACTTGACTTCACACGCTAGAATGTCTGGCTCTGGGAGAGTGACCACAGCATGGTGGTTATCCTTGTCATTAACATCTTTTTTGTACAGTTCTTCTGTGTATTCTTTTCATTTCTTCTTGCTCTCTTCTGCTTCAGTTAGGCCTTTACCGTTTCTGTCCTTGATTGTGTTCAGGTATATAGCCAAGGTCAATGTAGGTCAGGTGCCCTGATCTTCCATCCTACCCTCTGTTTTGACAGACTTGCTGTTTTGTTTTGTTTTGTTTTTAATTTTGAGGTTTTATTTTTTTACTCCATAATCATCTGCCTATCAAACAAAGCTCAGAAAAACAACCTCTTGAGATGGGAAACAGAGAACAGATGAGACACAAAGAGCCAGGCAAATGTGCTTCCTGGAATGTGGGTGTAATGTGTCCTGAAATGCCTGTGTATTAGGAAGCATCTCAACATGGCACCCAAAGAGAAGGAGAACGTGGGCTTGGGTCTTACAACTGAGTACAGCTGTTGCTATACCCGTGGCCTCTAAAATACCTGGAATTACTCTAAGTACTCTTGTTTTTCTAATTAATTTATTTTTAACTGAAGGATAATTACTTTACAATATTGTTTTGGTTTCTGCCATATATCAACATGTGTCAGCCATAGGTATACATATGTCCCCTCCCTCTTGAACGTCCTTCCCACCTCCCACCTCATGCCACCCCTCTAGGTTATCACAGAGCACTGGATTTGAACTCTCTGCTCATACAGCAGATTTCCACTGGCTATCTAATTTTACATATGGTAATGTATATGTCTAAGTACTTTTGGAACCAAGATACAGCTTTACAGACTACAGTGAAATGCCACCTCACACCTTTTAAGACATCTACTATCAAAAAGAAAAATGAAAGAGAGAAAGAAAGCAAATGGGTTGGCAATATTGGCAAGGATGTAGAGAAATTAGAATCCTTGTTCATTGCTAGTAGGAGTGTAAGATAGTACAGCCACTGTGGAAAACAAGTTGGTCATTTCTCGAAAAAGTTAAAGATAGAATTATTATACGATCTAGCAATTCTACTTTAGAGTATAAACCCAAAAGTATTGAAAGAAAGATCTTGAAGTGATACTTATACTTGCATGTTCATAGCAGCATTATTCTCAGTAGCAAAAAGGTGGAGGCACCTACAGGTCCATTGACAGATGAATTGATAAACAAAATGTAGTGCATATATGTATACAGTAGAGTGTTATTCAGCCTTAGAAAGGAAGGAAATTCTGACTTGTGTTACAACACAGATGAACCTTGAGGAAATTAAGCTAAGTGAAATAAGCCAGTCACAAAGGAAAAATACTGTATGATTCTACTAATATGAGGTACCTAGAGTAGTAAATGCATGGAGACAGGAAGTAGAATGGTGGGTGCCAGGAGCTGCTGGGAGTGCAGAGTTGTTGTTTAATGTCTACAGAGTTTCAGTTCTGAAAGACAAAAGGAGTTCTGTGGCTGGATGGTGGTGATTGCTCTGCAATAGTGTAAATACCACTGAAATGTGCACTTACAGCTGGTCAAGCTAGTAAATTTCATGTGTATTTTACCGCAATTAAAAAAAATTAAAGGTATCCCTTTCAGGAAAAATGGGGAGAACTTTTTAGCACTTTCAGTCTCCATATTTAAAGAATCCCTCTGGCTATTTAATTCATGACTTGTGGTTACAGTAGAAAATAAATGAGTTTAGATTCCCAAGTTTTATGTTTTGATGGTACTCATCTCTGAAATGCACAAATGAGATTAGTTAGTAGAAATAAAGGGCATGTCTGTAGAGTCCTTTCATTTCATTTGATGCAAAGCTTTAGAAACATGCCATGTCTTACTTTTAAAGCTTCTTAATAAGAAAAAGTTGTATGCTTGTGTACATAAAATAACTCTATAAACAAAGAAATAGTGTTAGAAGATCCTTGGCTCTGCCGATAGTGTTTGGAAGCACATTTGAGCAAAGACTAAACATACCTTTGCATCAACATGGTTTGGTTCTGTTCTGTTCTGTTGATTTCCACCCTCCCTTAGCACATGTTCAAGGTACACACTCCAGCGAACATCCTTACAAAATAGTGCTAAGTTTTGTATACATGTAGATTCCTCTCTATATGCCTTTGTCTCCAAGGTACAATATTGTTTGATAAAAGAGGGAGTATCTGTAGAGAACTTGCAGTGTGCAAAGTTTCCCAGGAAATCATTCCAGAGACAGCCAGGGATAGAATGTTTGTATAGACCAAGTGTCAACGTGACCCAACAATTTTATTTGTACTTTGCCTCAAAGGACTGTGGGGCCTTGATGACATTGCTTAGCTTCCAGACTTCAGTGTCCTCATCCTTAAACCAGGTCTGGGAATCATTGCCACACAGATTTGTTGTGAAGATATAACTGGGCTTCCCAAGTGGTGCTAGTGGTACAGGACCTGCCGTCCAATGCAGGAGACAAGAGAGATGCAGGCTCAATCCCTGGGTCAGGAAGATCCACTGAAGGAGGGCACGGCAACTCACTCCAGTATTCTTGCCTGGAGAATCCCAGGACAGAGGAGTGTGGTGAGCCACAGTCCATGGGGTTGCAAAGAGTCTGACATGACTGAAGAGGCTTACCACACACAACTGGGTGAGATAAGATTTGTGTCCATGTCTGGTTCTTGGGAATGCTCAGTCATCAGGAACTGTTATTATTCTTAATGATTGGGTTACTGGCCTTTGAATATTATTTCTGCTTAATAAAAAGAGTAACACCTTCTGGAATGACTTTACTCATTAATTTCTGCTTATGTGTTCATGGTCCTTAGTGATTTTCTTTATATATATTGTTTACAATATAAACTAAATTGTTCATATAAATATAAATAGTAGAGCAAAGAAACAAAAATCAAAAAAACACAATAGGAATTTGGGGGAAAGTATAACAGAGACATGTATCTAACATTTCCACCAAAAGCAAGAAGAGAGAATAACACTTTTTTGTACTTTGATTTCATGTTCCCCTCCCAGCAGCTTCTTTCCTGACCACCACCTTGTACACTTGCTTACCAGTCTGCCACCAAGACCTCTGGCCTTTTTTCTCAGCCCTCCCCACACTCTTGGCTATTTTCTTCCTCTCCTTGAGGATCTCTTTGAGGATACAGAAATATATCTCTCATTTCTGCTCCTCTCGTGCTTATTACAGTCCCTGACAAGTTGCATGAGTACTGGTAATAATTCCTAACATTTGTGGAATCATTAACACATTTTAGCCACTTATCCTACCATTTCCTGCTTAATCCTCTCAATTCTGTTGTTATCCTTACCTGACAGATTTAAAAACTGAGGCACTGGGAGCTTGTCCCACTTATCAAGTAAGGGGCAGAGCCAGGAGTCAGATTTTGTGTGTGTCTGATTGTTTTTTCACAGTGTTTCAATTGTATAGCAAAATAGTAGTGTGTATTTATTAAGCACATATTTTGAATTTATCCTTCTCCTCCACTCTCCTCTTTGGTAACCATTAGTTTGTTTTCTGTATTTGTTAATCTGTTTCTGTGTTGTAAATAAATTCATTTCTATAATTTTTTAAGATTCCACATATAAGTGATCTCATATGATATTTGTCTTTCTCTGCCTGACTTATTTCACTTAGTCTCATAATCTCTAGGTTCATCCATGTTGCTGCAAATGGCATTATTTCATTCTTTTTATGGCTGAATAATATTTCTGTGTGTGTGTGTGTGTGTGTTTGTGTGTACATCATATCTCTATCCATCCATCTGTCCATGAACATATCTTGGCTATTGTAAGTAGTACTGTTGTGAATACTGTGGTGCATGTATCTTTTTGAATTAAGGTTTTTATGTTTTCTAGATATTTGCTGAGGAGTGGAATTGCTGGATTACCTAGTATGCCTTTTTCAATTTCTTAAGGAAGCTCCATGTTGTTTTCCATAACAGCTGCACCAATTTACATTCCCACCAATGGTGCAGGAGGGTCCCCTTTGCTCCACACCCTCTCCAGCATTTATTATTTGTAGACGTTAAACGATAGTCATTCTAACCAGTGTGAGGTGATACTTCATTATAGTTTTGACCTACATTTCTCTAATAATTAGTGACTATAAAGAAAACTGAGCACAGAAGAATTGATGCTTTTCAACTGTGGTGTTCCAGAATACTCTTAAGAGTCCTCTGGACTGCAAGGAGTTCAAACCAGTCCATCCTAAAGGAAATCAATCATGAATATTCATTGGAAGGACTGATACTGAAGAAGCTGAAGCTCCAATACTTTGGCCTCCTGATGAGAAGAACTGACTCCTTAGGAAAGACCCTGATGTTGGGAAAAATTGAAGGCAGGAGGAGAAGGGAACATCAAAGGATGAGATGGTTGGATGGCATCACCAACTTTATGGACATGAGTTTGAGCAAGCTCTGGGAGTTGGTGATGGACAGGGAAGCCTAGTGTGCTGCAGTTCATGGGGTCGCAAAGAGTCGGACATGACTGAGCGACTGAACTGAATAATTAGTGATGCTGGGTATCTTTTCATGGGTCTGTTGACCATCTGTCTGTGTTTGGAAAAATGCCTATTTAGGTCTTCTTCACATGTTTTGATTAGGTTGTTTGTTTCTTTGATATTGAGCTGTATAAGCTGTTGTTTACACAGATATTGACTGTATTTATATAGACTAGAAAAAAAGTATCAGAAAGAGAAATTAAAGAAAACAATCCCATTGACATCACATCAAAGGAAAATAAAAAGCTCAGCATAAACCTACCTGTAAGGAGGTTTAAAGCCTGTATAAGGAGGTAAAAGGCCTGTATACAAAACCTGTAAGACACTGATGAAAGTAATTGAAGATGATACAAACAGATGAAAACATATTCTGTGTTCTTGGATTGAAAGAATCAATATTGTTAAAAATAACCATACTACCCAAGATAATTTACAGAGTCAATGCAATCTATATCAAATTGCTAGTGGCATTTTTCACAAAACTAGAATAAAATTTTAAAAAAAATTTGTATGGAAACAGAAAAGACCACAAATAGTCAAAACAATCTTAAGAAAGAAGAACACAGCTGGAGGAATCACAATCTCTGATTTCAGACTATGTTACAAAGTTACAGTAATGAAAAAGTATGTTACTATCATAGAAACTAGACACATAGATTAATGGAAGAAGATAGAAAACCCAGAAATAAACCCATGCACTTATGGTCAGTTAATCTAAGACAAAAGAGGTAACAATATGTAGTAAAGAAAAGGAAGTCTCTTCAAAAAATAGTGTGGGGAAATCTGCACAAGTGCATGTAAAAGAAATAATTAGAACATTCTCTAATATCATATAAAAAATAAAGTAAAAATGAATAAATGAGCAAAAACCTGTAAGACAAGAAACTTAGTAAGACAAGATCTTAGAGGAGAACATAGACAGAATACTCTTGACATAAGTCACAGAACTATTTTTTGGATCTTACACCTAAAGTAATGGAAGCAAAAGCAAAAATAAATAAATGTGACCTGGTTAAACTTAAAAAAAATTGCAGCATGAAGGAACCATTAAAAAAAACAAAAGACAGCCTATGGAAAAGAAGAAAATATTTGCAAATGATGTGGTCAACAATGTATTAATTTCCAAAATATACTAATAGAATTCAAAGTAAAGAGATTCCCAAATTCAGAGGCTGAGAAGCAAATTACTCTGCCTGTGCAAGACTTCAGGTGGCTGTTGACTGTGGTCCTTGATAGAACTGCTTCATATCATGATTTTGTGTGCATGCATGCATGCACACACACACACACACACACACACAGAGGAACAAAAATGTCACAAAACAAAATTACTATTTCTCTGTGCTCTGATATTTTCTGTGATGCCAGTTCTATTCTACTTCATATAAAAGACAAAATGATGACCACAATGCACAAAATTAATTTCCTAGTCTACCGACTACATCTGAAGTTTGACAAACACTGTCCCTGCCTGTCCCCCTGTTTGGCTGGGCTCTTGGTCCATGTTAGCATCACATCAGGAACTTCATTGTTGTTTCAGATTGCCACAGCAGCCTTGCAAGGCTAACCCTAGTTTCCAGTAAGGGAACTGTCTTGGAAAGGTAAATAATTTACTCTGAGTATAATAACTAATGAGAAGCTGAATCAGAACTTAGAACTGTCTGAATAAATAAAATTTATTTTATTTTCAGTAAATGTTAGCTAAACTGAATGATGTTCTCATGAGATATTTTCCCCAAAACGTAACAAAAGTTTATAAGGATGGAGCAAAGCCAGAAGATACGACTCCTCCTGTTTTGTGTCTCATTTGAAGAATATCAGTTTTGAAATGGGTTTTTTCACTTACATGTTATGGGCTAATAAATGTCAGGAGAAGATATTCAAAACCTTACCCCTCCCCAGCCAAGAGTCCTTTGTCTTTACAGTGTCTCACAGGCTCAGAGATGGAGAAAGTCTGTTGGTTTGGTTACTTGAAGTTAACTTGTCTGTGTGCAGAAAACATACATCTCTCTTCCCCTCAAATGAGTAGCGAGCAGTGATGCTTCTGTGTCAACACCCTGGTTTAGGTAACCTAGGAAGCTGAGAGCAGAGTGCAGAAGGGGGAGCCCAGTGCTGTCTCTTTGAGTTGCCCACTCAGGTGATCCAGGCCCATATCATCTTCCCTGAATCCCTGTTACCCGTGATCCTGGGAACAACAGCAAGCTTCTGGGATCATCTCTCTCTCTCTCCCAGGCTTATCCCCATCAGTGTTGATCCTGCCATGAACAGATCAGAACTAGGGGAGATGGGATAGCAGCAAGGACTGGGTAGGAATCAAAAACAGGCGAGTGAGGACATAAACCATCAGTCTTTGGGGGAATTTTCAAAGATGAATACTGTGTTCTTAAGAAGTACTCCTCAATTTGTGTTCAAAATTTAAGGAAAAAGCAAAAACGAAAGCTTTTCCTAAATACTTTCCTTAAACACAAGAGGTAGCTGAAGTGTATGCATCCTTTGTGCTCAAGATCTGAAGTAGTTAAGTATATTTCCCAGGAAGAACACCAGTTGAGATTATATTCAGGGAGTAGCTGCTAACTTAAAAGGACCTGGATAATGGAGGGAAGATGGAGAAGAGAAGGGCGAGGAATATTGGGGACCAGTCTCCCCTCACCTCGCCGGTTGTTTGTGTAGATAACTTCATAGATAAAAGCTAAAGGATGAGAAATCATCTGCACGTGGGAATCTTCAGTTCAGTTCACTTTAGTCGCTCAGTCGTGTCTGACTCTTTGTGACCCCATGGATTGCAGCATCCCAGGCCTACCTGTCCAACACCAACTCCCAGAGTTGACCCAGACTCATGTCCATTGAGTTGGTGATGCCATCCAAACATCTCATCCTCTGTCGTCCCCTTCTTCTCCTGCCCCCAATCCCTCCCAACATCAGGGTCTCTTCCAATGAGTCAGCCCTTTGCATAAGGTGGCCAAAGTATTGGACTTTCAACTTCAGCATCAGTACTTCCAATGAACACTCAGGACTGATCTCCTTTAGGATGGACTGATTGAATCTCCTTGCAGTCCAAGGGACTCTCAAGAGTCTTCTCCAACACCGCAGTTCAAAAGCATCAATTCTTTGGCACTAAGCTCTCTTTATAGTCCAACTCTTACATCCATACATGACTACTAGAAAAACCATAGCCTTGACTAGATGGACCTTTGTTGGCAAAGTAACATCTCTGTTTTTTAATATGCTGTCTAGATTGGTCATATCTTTCCTTCCAAGGAATAAGCGTCTTTTAATTTCATGGCTGCAATCATCATCTGCAGTGATTTTGGAGCCCAGAAAATTAAAGTCTGCCAGTGTTTCCACTGTTTCCCCATCTATTTGCCATGAAGTGATGGGACTGGATGACATGATCTTAGTTTTCTGAATGTTGAGCTCTAAGTCAACTTTTCGCTCTCCTCTTTCCCTTTCATCAAGAGGCTCTTTAGCTCCTCTTCACTTTCTGCCATAAAGGTGGTGTCATCTGCATATCTGAGGTTATTGATATTTTTCCTGGCAACCTTGATTCCTGTCTGTGCTTCATCCAGCCCAGCATTTCTCATGATGTACTCTGCATATAAGTTAAATAAGCAGGGTGATAATATACAGCCTTGATATACTCCTTTTCCTATTTGGAAGCAGTCTGTTGTTCCATGTCCAGTTCTGTTGCTTCCTGACCTGCATACAGATTTCTCAAGAGGCATGTCAGGTGGTCTGGTATTCCCATTTCTTTTAGAATTTTCCACAGTTTATTGTGATCCACACAGTCAAAGGCTTTGGTACAGTCAGTGAAGCAGAAATAGATGTTTTCCTGGAACTCTCTTGCTTCGTCAGTGATGCAGCAGATGTTGGCAATTTGATCTCTGGTTCCTCTGCCTTCTCTAAAGCCAGCTTGAACATCTGGAAATTCACAGTTCATGTATTGTTCAAACCTGACTTGGAGAATTTTGAGCATTACATTACTAGCATGTGAGATGAGTGCAATTATGCGGTAGTTAGAGCATTATTTGGCATTGCCTTTTTTAGGGATTAGAATGAAAACTGACCTTTTCCAGTCCTGTGGCCACTGCTGAGTTTTCCAAATTTGATGACATATTGAGTGCAGCACTTTCACAGCATCATATTTCAGCATTTTAAATAACTCAACTGGAATTCCATCACCTCCACTAGCTTTGTTCATATTGATGCTTCCTAAGGCCCACTTGACTTCACATTCCAGAATGTCTGGTTCTAGGTGAGTGATCACACCATCATGATTATCTGGTTCATGAAGATCTTTTTTGTACAGTTCTTTTGTGTATTCTTGCCATCTCTTCTTAATACCTCCTGCTTCTGTTAGGCCCATACCATTTCTGTCCTTCATTGAGCCCATCTTTGCATGAAATGTTCCGTTCATATCTCTAATTTTCTTGAGGAGATCTCTAATCTTTCCCATTCTATTGTTTTCCTCTATTTCTTTGCACTGATCACCAAGGAAGGCTTTCATATCTTTCCTTGTTATTCTTTGCAACTGTGCATTCAAATGGGTATATCTTTCCTTTTCTCTTTTGCTTTTGGCTTCTCCTCTTTTCACAGCTATTTTTAAGTCCTCCTCAGACAGCCATTTTGCTTTTTTGCAATTCTTTTTCTTGGAGATGGTCTTGATCCCTGTCTCCTCTACAGTGTCAGGAACCTCTGTCCATAGTTCATCAGGCACTCTGTCTATGAGATCTAGTCCCTTAAATCTATTTCTCACTTCCACTGTGTAATCATAAGGGGTTTGGTTTAGGTCATACCTGAATGTTCTAGTGGTTTTCCCTACTTTCTTCAATTTCAATCTGAATTTGGCAATAAGGAGTTCATGATCTGAGCCACAGTCAGCTCCTGGTCTTATTTTGGCTGACTGTATAGAGCTTCTCCATCTTTGGCTGCAACGAATATAATCAATCTGATTTTGGCGTTGACCATCTGGTGATATCCATGTGTAGAGTTTTCTCTTGTGTTGTTAGAAGAGGGTGTTTGCTATGACCAGTGTTTTTTCTTGGCAAAACTCTATTAGCCTTTGCCCTACTTCATTCTGTACTCCAGGGCTAAATTTGCCTGTTACTCCAGGTATTTCTTGATTTCCTACTTTTGCATTCCAGTCCCCTATAATGAAAACGACATCTTTTTTGGGTGTTAGTTCTAAAAGGTCTTGTAAGTCTTCATAGAACCATTCAACTTCAGTTTCTTCAGCATTACTGGTTGGGGCATAGAGTTGAATTACTGTGATATTGATTGCTTTGCCATGTAAATGAACAGAGATCATTCTGTCGTTTTTGAGATTGCATCCAAGTACTGTGTTTTAGACTCTTGTTGACTATGATGGCTACTCCATTTCTTCTAAGGGATTCCTGCCCACAGTAGTAGATACAATGGTCATGTGAGTTAAATTCATCTGCTGCAGTGCATTTTAGTTTGCTGATTATTAAAATATCAATGTTCACTCTCGGCATCTCCTGTTTGACCACTTCAAATGTGCCTTGATTCATAGATCTAACATTCAAGGTTCCTATGGACTATTATTCTTTACAGCATCAGACCTTGCTTCTATCACCAGTCATATCCAGTCTTAGCATTGAAAATTACAAAGAGTAAAAAGTTTTTATAAAAATTTAAAGTAGAATGATGGTTATTCCCCTAACAAGGAACTCTTACTATTGCTTAGATGGTTGTTAAGTCTTTGATCCTAAATGCAAGAGTTTTAAGGGTGACTTTAAATTTGATTCTCTGGATTTTTCAGTTCAATTCAGTAATCATCTTGAAATGTCATATGTCCACTGATTTTTAATGCTTTATTGGCTTATCAGTCACTTAATCAACTTTATGCAAATGAAGTTTCCTACGTAGTATATTTTTACTTTTGGATTTTGCTTAGGGATGTATCTCTTTTGGTGACACAGTGTCCTGTGCCTTCTGCATTCATTTCTCGATCACTAGACCTAAATCTGAGACAATAGGGGAAGAAGTTATTGGAGGCTCTCTGAGTGTCATTCTTCATCATAACTAGGGAAAAGAAATGTCTGTCTTCTTCATCTTTCTTCTCAGGCTTTTATGAAGTGAGGAGGAAAGTCCAGCCCCAAGGCCAGGCGGGATTTGAGTCTGGTGATTCCAAGCAGTTCCAGGCACTTGTGGAAGAGTCAGGTTTTCTCTTGTTCCCACACGTGTGCCTCCCCTTGTTCTGCCCCCTCCACTGAAAGGAGCCTATTGGGCTCTTCTCTGCTGCTTATATTCTTATGGCCTGGTTTACTAGAGCCTTCCAGAAGAAAAGGTAAATTGGCTACATGAGCTTATGTACTAGATTTTCTCTTGAAACTCAGGAGGCATATGTTTCCAGTGTGAAGGTGAAAGTGAAGTCGCTTAGTCATGTCCGACTCTTTGCGATCGCATATAATGTAGTCTACCACGCTCCTCTGTCCATGGGATTCACCAGGCAAGAATTCTGGAGTGGGTTGCCATTTCCTTCTCCAGGGGATCTTCCTGACCCAGGGATCGAACCTAGGTTTCCTACATTGCAGGCAGACACTTTACCCTCTGACCCACCAGGGCAGTCCACATTTCCAGTTGTGGCTCCTCCCAAAGTAGATAAATAGGAAAAGCTGTTTAAATAATTTTACTATGGCTCAGGTCACAGTGGGTTTCCAGGCCCTCCTGGCCTTGCAGTTAGTAATGATGTTCTTTGAGGCAGGTCATCCTGACACACAGGTGAGAGAACATGGGGACCAGCTGATGCCTAATCAGAGGAGATTTCTCCATGGACAGAGGTGCATCAGGCCCCAGGAGCTGATGTTCTCTTTGCACATGTGGGGATGTTCATTTCACACATGTGGAGAGATTCCAAATCCTAGAAGACAGTTTGACCAGTCGAGAAAATAGCCTAGTTTATTCTCCATTGCCAATGTCTAAATATTGAATGGTTTTGCTTTAAAGCACAAACCTCAAGTAATCATGCAGTTAGTATTTCCCAGTCACACCAGGATTGAGAGTTAATTTATGTAGACCTTGATGTTAAGTTTCTCATGTAGTTGTATCCTCAGTTTGTGCATGTGTCTAAGCAGGTATTTATTACCACAATGGCAATTAAAAAAAAATCAAATCTTTATTTCTCATCTTTAATTTTTTTTAAGATGAAAATACTTCTTCAACACTTTCGTCTTTTAGTGTTTAATAGTCCAGAGGATATTTTGTAGCATACTTTGTACAATGGAAAATTATTTTAAAGATACTGTTTTTATGTTTCTGGCTTACTTCACTCTGTATAATGGGTTCCAGTTTCATCCATTTCATTAGAACTGATTCAAATGAATTCTTTTTAATGGCTGAGTAATATTCCATGGTGTATATATACCACAGCTTCCTTATCCATTCGTCTGCTGATGGATATCTAGGTTACTTCCATGTCTTAGATATTATAAACAGTATTTTATGCGATGAACATTGGGGTGCAGGTGTCTCTTTCAGATCTGGTTTCCTCAGTGTGTATGCCCAGAAGTGGGATTGCTGGGTCATATGGCAGTTCTAATTCCAGTTTTTTAAGAAATCTCCACACTGTTCTCCATAGCAGCTGTAGTAGCTTTCATTCCCACCAACAGTGTAAGAGGGTTCCCTTTTCTCCACACCTCCTCCAGCAGTAAGATAAAGACCAATACAGTATACTAACGCATATATATGGAATTTAGAAAGATGGTAACAATAACCCTATATGCAAAACAGAAAAAGAGACACAGATGTACAGAACAGACTTTTGGACTCTGTGGGAGAAGGTGAGGGTGGGATGTTTAGAGAGAACAGCATCGAAACATGTATATTATCAAGGGTGAAACAGATCACCAGCCCAGGTTGGATGCATGAGACAAGTGCTCGGGGCTGGTGCACTGGGAAGACCCAGAGGGATCAGCTGGAGAGGGAGGTGGGAGGGGGGATCGGGATGGGGGATACCTGTAAATCCATGGCTGATTCATGTTAATGTATGGCAAAAACCACTACAATATTGTAAAGTAATTAGCCTCCAACTAATAAAAATAAATGGGGAAAAAAAGATGCTGTTTTGTAAACATACATTTGCAACTTTAATATTAATAATTGCAGTGAATTTTGATATTTTGTATTTTCATTATTTTCTATAGGCATTGGTTTAAAATGAAAAGAGATTAAGGTAATAACATTCACTATTTTGTGGTATTTAGGAACCTGTTTTATTTACTGGAACAGTGAGGAAAAATCTGGATCCCTTTAATGAGTATCTGGAGGAGGATCTGTGGAATGTCTTAGAAGAGGTAATTTATGTAATGTAATTAATTTGTTAGCATCAGTATCTGTGTGTGTACATTTATAGCATTGCAGGTAATTAAGGGAAGCTTATCATTTTAGCTAACTTTGTTTACTTTCTAGGAGAACAGTGCACTTAAAATGTGTGTATTGATAATGAAAACCAATAATATAATTCCTTATGTTTTCATTTTAGCTTTTTGTATAGAACCCCGAGCAACTAGATGCATTATTTTGTCCTTAGCAGAGCATTAAGCTAGATATTAAGCCTGTGGGGTTAAATTCTATGAGTGACCTAGTAAATTAATTACCCTAATTACCCTCCAATGTTCATTTTATTCCTCTGGCCGTAAGGGATATCTAAGTGGAGACAATAGTTTTTCATTATTAACTGAAAGATAAACAAGATCCTTCCAATAAAATGCTATGAAGTTTCATAAAGTGTTTATAAAAGTAAATTATTTAGTTGGAATGTGATGATGCTTACTTATTCACGATTATATCATTTTAATGCTGCAGCTTAAATGCAGGTAACAGAACCCTGGTATTTTGGCTCAGTTTTTACATGGATAGGTTAATTTCTAGAGGATTTTCTGTTATTTGTGTCATGTTTCCCCTGGCCCTACTTCATTGAATTTCCTCACCCTTGCATGAAAAATTTTTGACTCTTAAGTTGCTGTTGGTTTGTATATTTTAATACTAATTATTTTGTGTTAGCCCTAGTTTTGCAAATTGATTCTGCTGGTGGCAGAAACTTTAAACTTTTTAAAAAATATAAATTTATTTATTTTAATTGGAGGCTAATTACTTTACAATATTGTAGTGGTTTTGTCATACATTGGCATGGATCCGCCATGCGTGTACATGTGTTCCCCATCCTGAACCCCCCTCCCATCTCCCTCCCCATCCTATCCCTCTGGGTCATCCCAGCCCTGAGCACCCTGTCTCATGCATTGAACCTGAACTGGCTAAACCACAGACAGACTTCTAATCTCTCATAGGACCTAGCTCAGTCTTTTGCTTTTAAAAAGTAGCACTTAATAAATAGGTACTAAATATTTGGTTGATCTCTTCATTTCAGAGAAGTATGGCTTATTTCTTTAAAAAATTTTGTGTTACACAAATCCAGCATTGATATTATCTCTGTTGGGACCCAGGAAACCAAGGTATAGAAATCTGGGCTTCAGCAACCGGTGCATCAGGAACCACGCGGTTCAGTCCTGGCTGTGGGACAGCTCACATGTCTATTTCAAAGGGCCTTGTATTAGGTGAACGGGCTCCTCCTTGACTTCCTTTTCTGTTGGTCCTGCTCTAGCAAAAGGTCTTCCCCATCTGTTGACTGCATTTCACTGTTTCCTTCCAGCCCAAACCAGCCTTTCTTTTTTGAGAAGTAAAAAGTTTCCACGAAATGTGGGGACCATCTGTTATCTGAATTAACCTCCTGTGAGAGTCATTGGCACCTACTAGATACACTACACAGTAGGTTACTTTAAAAATGATAATGGTGATAGAAATAGGGTAACATAAGTTCAGTTTATTGTTTTTCAGTTTAGCTATATTCTATTATTCTCCCAGCCTCAAAAATGATCTGAAGTATTCCATGCTGTGATGTATAGTTTTGAATAGTATTATTTGCTCCATTTTCCTTAAATTATAACTTTTTCTGTGCTTTCCACAGTTTGCAGTGTGATGTGATATTCTGGAGCCAGTTAATTGCTATAAGAATATAATCCTTTTACATGTAATAACTGTGTTATATGTAAACTGTCTATATGGATTTATTTTCTAATTTATAGGAACAGATATGTCACAAGATGAGATTCACTTCTGCCTTCACATAGCCAACAAATATCTCTGAGAGCTTAGGCATCAGGCATCATTGCAGATTCTGGGGCTCTCACAGTCATCAAGATTTATCTCACAGTCATCAACAATTATCTCATTTAAGAAATAAAATAGTAATATTACACGATCATCTAATGTGTTCACATTTTCCAGTTGTAACTTATTATTGTCTACTGCTTCTGTTGTCCTTTTTGTCCATTCTAATACTTTATACCTTGATTATATGATTATGCTACAGAGGGCCTTGATATTCATATTATTCTCATGACCATCCCTGATTCATAAATAAATACAGAGTTTTTTTATAAATACAGAGTATTTTATGAAAAACATTTCCCCTTACAACTCTTATTCATCATGAAGCAGATATGGACAACCTGAAGGGAAAGGAAAAAGCAGATTAGTTATATGTCACCCAATTTAGGAGTAAGTGTGAGATTATTACTTCAAACTCAGGATGTCAGTCTTAACAAAGACCAACCACTCGTATCATAGTCCAAATCTTACCCTTTAGAGTTTGTACACCTTTCATGCTATCACTAAATACCAGTACCATATTTAATCCTAACTCAGAATTCTGCTTTCTAGGGATTGGACTCCATCAGGAGCACAGTTCAGGGTCACATTCATGGAAGTGTTCCAGCATTTAGGATATCATGAAAATGCCACTCATTCACCCGGGTGTTTTGTTATCTGACATTGTAGTGTGTTAAATAACTTTTTGGCCATCAGTCTGTTGGTTTCTTAATTTGAAGTGTATTTCTTCTTTTTTCTTCAACTTTAAGTACAGCCTGAGTTTGCTTCTTGCTCCATAGAATTTCTCCAAAGTTCATTGAATTGACCCCACCACCAAGTGTATTTTCAGATTATATTTGGTGGTTAAAGGTTTGCTTTTTTAATCTTAGGAGTATAATTTTATGAAGATAGATTAATATAAACATCACCTATATCCATATTGTGGGGGAGATAAGATGTAATATTGTATCTTGTTTCTTGTGAGTTTTCATTTACTGTAAGACATTTATGATATTGAAGAAAATGCACTTGACTGATCCACTATTTATAGGAAACCACTATTTATAGGAACCTTGGGAAAGGTTCCAGGATTACTAATGTATTAGATGGAGTTTTCCATTGTTTAAATTTGCATTATTTTAAATGTTACAAAATTGTAAAGTGTTAATAATAATATATCTTTAGAGAACCAAACTTTCTGTAATTTTTTTGTTTGTTTGTTTCCTTTTAGTGTACCAACACTCCTATGCAAAATAAACTTTGGTAAAGTTGATTCAACAATAAAGATCCTTTTAGATTTTCTGTTTAAGCCACATTGGGAGAAATAGCTTCAATTTTCGAGAGACTTTCTGAACTAATTCCTAGGTGGGGATTGTTGGTGGATGGCATGTGGCAGGGATGGGGGGACATTGAAATCTTTCTGTCCTGACTTGACTCTACCCACCATCTTTCTCAGTGAACACTAACTGGAAACAGCTCTTCCCATCACCTGGCTGTACATGCAAGATACACAAGAAGTTGGGAGGACTTCAAAGCTCTAATGTCTAAGAGGCTTGTCTACTTCAGCAGCAGTTTGTTTAGGAAAATGTTCTTTCTGTATCCACAGGTACAACTTAAAGAAGTCATCAAAGATCTTCCTTCTGAAATATATACCGAACTAGCAGAATCAGGATTGAACTTAAGTGTTGGACAGAGACAACTAGTGTGCCTTGCCAGGACTATTCTTAGGAAAAATCAGATATTGATTCTTGACAAAGCCACATCCAATGTGGATCCAAGGTATGGAGCTGAGGTCCATGAAACATGGAATCCAAATTGTAAATGTGGTAAATGGAAAGCATTTAGTGATGCTGAGAAATGTTTCTATGCTCTCTTTGCCCCCGTAGATATCTCTTAATAATATTAATCACAGAAAACAAAGAAAGAAACCAAGACATGTTATACGCTGTTAGTGTTGTTATAAGGCATCCTAAGAGAGTTGGATTCCTAAATTCAGCTCCTGATAGTTTCAAGTAATTTTAAGGGAAGACTATTTTCCATCATTTTATGAAAAATAGTAAATTTCTAAATAGACTTTTTATACTTAGATTTTTAGGGGCAAGATTATATGTTAAAGTATTGATTTTTAATTTTTAACTCTTTAGTTTGCTTTTCCTGTCTTCACTGAAGTATATCAATTTCTCTGATTCCAGAACTGAGGAGTTAATACAAAAAAAAATCCGTGAGAAATTTGCCCAGTGCACTGTGCTAACCATCACACACAGGTTGAGTACTGTTATTGACTGTGAATGGATATTGGTAAGACCCTCACCATTTCAGTTGTTTCCATTTATATTCAATTTTTCAACTGTTCCTTCCTTGTAAAACTTGATGGAAACCTCCAGTAATTTAATTTTCTCCTCTCATTCCTGAAAATAACTCAAGTATTTAACTTTACTTTCAAAATGTGCTATTAAATAATATATCCAATAATCTTATATTTTCATAAAATATTCTTATATTTGAATTGTTATTTTTAAAGATGTCCAGCCATGAAAATATTACAAATCCAAGTTATAGCTTCATATTTAAAGAGGGTAGAACACAGTCATTTTTACTGTGTCACAGTTGTTTCAGCATATTTTTATTTCCTTAATCAAAAAAATTAACCTCTTATTTAGATTGTCAGGGGATTGTTGGCTAAGGTTGCAGAATTTTTCAGCTCTTGCTGTCAGAAGCAAATCAATGAGAAGAAAGGACCTCGTGATAAAAATAGTATTTCAGCTGAAAGGATTTAATATAGAATTTGCTACATAAGAATTAGAAGCTAGAAAATGAAAAACACTGGGGTAATGATTTTTGGAAGCAGCTACCATGTCCTAGGACAGATCTCCAGACCTAAGAACTCAGAAGAGAGGCCCTACAGTTGGTGCTCAAGCCTCCAAGGAGAGGTCACTGCCCAGTTGCTGGTCATATATGCTGAGAAATTATGATGAGGCTATTTCTCCATGTGCTAGTAGAAGCTCTGAGCTGGAGTCAGGTCCCTCTGTTGAGGTGATGCTGCAGGAACAGCCGAATCAGATAGAACATTAGCTCTGTCCCACTTTCGGTCTCCCTCTAGTGCCCGCTGACTGGCACAGCCTGAAAAAAGGCCAGTTTGCCAAAGAGCCTGTGAAATGTGACTTGTAGAGAATGAACTTGTGCATCTCAGGTGAAAGTTTAGAAAGATAGGCAAATCAAGGCTGAAAGACTGTAGATAAACAACCAACAAGTGTCTTACACAGTAGGTCCAGGCACTGCACACACAATAGGCTCCAAGCTTTGGTCTCTGGATATCTGTCTAGTATCTTCCTTCCAGATTTGATTGGCTCTTTTCTCTCAGTAATTTAATATTTCTTTCCTTATCTTCTTTTCCTTCCTCCCTCTATTTCTTATCTCTCTTCATCTTCTTTCTTTGTTGTTTCCCTCTGCTGCTCACTGAGTTTCAGTAAATGTTAGAGTGTGGCTTTATAAAATGATATAGAAAGCATGGCCAAAGGAAAACCTTTGGCTGCATATAATCCCAAAAGAATGTGTTTGTCACCCAGTCATGTCCGACTCTTTGCGACCCCATGGCCTGTAGCCTGCCAGGCTCCTCTGTCCATGGGATTCTCCAAGCAAGAATACTGGAGTGGGTAGCCATTCCCTTCTGCAGGGAATCTTCCCGACTCAAGGATTGAACCCAGGTCTCCTGCATTGCAGACAGATTCTTTACTGTCTGAGCTACAAGGGAAGTCAGTCCCAAAAGAATGCAAAATATATTTAGATATTTTGATGGTCCACACAAAATAGATAATAATCAATAATAAACAGGCAGTAACATCCAAATTTCCTTATGTCTTATAATGGAACTGTCTCTTTTGACTTCTTGGACAGTTTCTGGAATATCAACCCCCCTCCCCCCCGCTCCACTTCACATGCATTGTTAGATGGATCATCAGTGGGGATATTGAGTAGATATCAGGCCCTCAGCATTGAAGCAGTGCCTGTAGCCTCATTCGCCGAGCTGGACGTACAGAAAAGTGAGCTCCAAGGAGTCCGACAATAGGAGTGGGGCATTCCCAACCAAAGGGATGCTCTAGGCTCCAGTAGTGTAGCCAGTTGTCTGGCTGGTCTAGAGCAGCTCAGTAGGAAGCCGACCGACTCCACCTGCAAACTTTGATGAGGGACTGGGGTAAATTCCAAGACTACAGGACAGTAACTCAAATTCCAGAAATGTTTTTCAGTTCAGTTCAGTTCAGTCACTCAGTTGTGTGTGACTCTTTGCAACCCCATGAACCACAGAACGCCAGTCCTCCCTGTCCATCACCAACTCCCATAGTTTACTCAAACTCATGTCCACTGAGTCGGTGGTGCCATCCAACTATCTCATCCTCTTTCATCCCCTTCTCCTCCTGCCCTCAATCTTTCCCATCATCAGGGTCTTTTCAAATAAGTCAGTTGTTCACATCAGATGGCCAAAGTATTGAAGTTTCAGCTTCAACATCAGTCCTTCCAATGAACACCCAGGACTGATCTCCGTGAAGATGAACTGGATGGATCTCCTTGCAGTCAAGGGACTCTTAAGAATCTTCTCCAACACCACAGTTCAAAAGCATCAATTCTTGATTGCTCAGCTTTCTTTACAGTCCAACTCTCACATCCATACATGACTACTGGAAAAACCATAGCCTTGACTAGACAGACCTTTGTTGGCAAAGCAATGCCTCTGCTTTTTAATATGCTGTCTAGGTTAGTCATAACTTTCCTTCCAAGGAGTGAGTGTCTCTTAATTTCATGGCTGCAATCACCATTTGCAGTGATTTTGGAGCACCCCAAAGTAAAGTCAGCCACTGTTTCCACTGTTTTCTCATCTACTTGTCATGAAGTGATGGGACTGGATGCCATGATCTTAGTTTTCTGAATGTTGAGCTTTAAGCTAACTTTTTCACTCTCCTCTTTCACTTTCATCAAGAGGCTCTTTAGTTCTTCTTCACTTTCTGCCATAAGGGTAGTGTCATCTGCATACCTAAGGTTATTGATATTTCTCCCAGCAGTCTTGATTCCAGATTAGTACCCGGTATTCTTAGACCCTCATTCAGTGTTCTTGAATGATAATTGGAAAAGTAGCCTTTCATTTCTACTTTTTCCTTGTTGCTTTATTGTCCTTACATCTTCAGTTCAGTTCATTTCAGCTGCTCAGTCATGTCCGACTCTTTGCGACCCCAGGAATCGCAGGATGCCAGGCCTCCCTGTCCATCACCAACTCCTGGAACCTACTCAAACTCATGTCCATCGAGTGAGTGATGCCATCCAACCATCTCATCCTCTGTCGATCCCTTCTCCTCCAGCCCCCAATCCCTCCCAGCATCAGGGTCTTTCCCAATGAGTCAACTCTTCACGTGAGGTGGCCAAAGTATTGGAGTTTCAACTTCAGCATCAGTCGTTCCAATGAACACCCAGGACTGATCTCCTTTAGGATGGACTGGTTGGATCTCCTTGCAGTCCAAGGGATTCTCAAGAGTCTTCTCCAATACCACAGTTCAAAAACAACAATTTTTTGGCACTCAGCTTTCTTCACAGTCCAACTCTCACATCCATACATGACCACTGGAAAAACCATATCCTTGACTAGATGGACCTTTGTTGGCAAAGTAATGTCTCTGCTTTTTAATATGCTATCAAGTTTGGTCATAACTTTCCTTTCAAGGAGTAAGCGTCTTTTAATTTCATGGCTGCAATCACCATCTGCAGTGATTTTGCAGCCCCCCAAAATAAAGTCTGACACTGTTTCCACTGTTTCCCCATCTATTTGCCATGAAGTGATGGGACCAGATGTCATGATCTTAGTTTTCTGAATGTTGAGCTTTAAGCCAACTTTTTCACTCTCCTCTTTCACTTTTATCAAGAGTCTTTTTAGTTCCTTTTCACTTTCTGCCATAAGGGTGGTGTTATCTGCATATCTGAGTTAATTGATATTTCTCCAGCAATCTTGATTCCAGCTGGTGCTTCTTTCAGTCCAGCGTTTCTCATGATGTACTCTACATATAAGTTAAATAAGCAGGGTGACAATATATAGCGTTGATGTACTCCTATTCCTATTTGGAACCAATCTGTTATTCCATGTCCAGTTCTAACTGTTGCTTCCTGACCTGCATACAGGTTTCTCAAGAGGCAGGTCAGGTGGTCTGGTATTCCCATCTCTTTCAGAATTTTCCACAGTTTATTGTGATCCACACAGTCAAAGGCTTTGGCATAGTCAATAAAGCAGAAATAGATGTTTTTCTGGAAATCTCTTGCTTTTTCCATGATCCAGGGGATGTTGGCAATTAGGTCTCTGGTTCTTCTGCATTTTCTAAAACCAGCTTAAACATCTGGACGTTCACAGTTCATGTATTGCTGAAACCTGGCTTGGAGAATTTTGAGCATTTCTTTACTAGCGTGTGAGATGAATGCAATTATGCAATAGTTTGAGCATTCTTTGGCATTGCTTTTCTTTGGGACTAGAATGAAAACTGACCTTTTCCAGTCCTGTGGCCACTACTGAGTTTTCCAAATTTGCTGGCATATTGAGTGCAGCACTTTCACAGCATCATCTTTTTGGATTTGAAAGAGCTCTTAGCATTGTATATTTTGAAGAATGTCCCCCAAAGCATTCTTCTTCCATAATAAATAAATGATGCTATAAAATTTACCTGTTTCAAGCCCTTTGCCAGGCTTTAGAGGCAGCAGTATAAAGATGGTTTGATCTCTAGTTCAGTTAGGGGTCTGTTCAATTAAATACTTTGTTCCTAGATGTACCCTGCAGCTTTATTTTTGGTTTTGGTATTCCAGCATTAATAGCAGTGGAGTATTTTTATTATCTAATTCTTAGAAATACTGTCACCTTGAAATGTGTGATTGGTTAGGGAAACAGTAAGGAAGGATAGAATTTGGAAAGCCTCTCCACTGGTCAGTTCTCAGTCTTATCCCTCAGCACCTGATTCACAGATGTGAACATCTGTATCTCCTGAACCAATCAGCTTTGTTGCTGTTATCAAAGTATGTTAATTTATTTAATCTTTACTTTATCGTGTGTGTTGCTTGCTCAGTCATGTCCGACTCTTTATGACTCCATGACTGTAGCTTGCCAGGCTCCTCTGTCCATGGGATTTTCCAGGCAAGAATACTGAGTGGGTTGCCATTTCTTACTCCACGAAATCTTCACAATCCAGAGACTGAACCAAGGTCTCCCACATTGCAGGCAGATTCTTTACCATCTGAGCCACCAGGGAAGCCTAAATCCTGGCAAATTTCTGTAACCTCAAATTATTCTCAACTGATCAGCGTACGAATCTCTAACGCTCTTTAACAATCAGTTCGCAGCCTGGCCCCACCCACCTTTCTAGTTCTGCCCCTCTCTGCTCCCCTTGCGTCCTTCTGGCTGAAACCACACTGACGGTCCTCATTCTCCACACGCAGTCTTCCCACTCTCTTGCACTGTGCCCGCTCTTGACTGCTGGTGACTGAGACTAAGGTCCCTGCAGTGGAAGTGAGATGGTTGGATTTGGGGGCGATAAGGAAGAGGAGCCAAGTGATGAATTGAATGTGGGGCCTGAGGGGAGAGAGAGGAGTCAATGCTGGTGTCTGGGTATGGAGACTGAGCATCCGGGTGAACGGGGAACGCAGAGAGAGAAGAGAAATGTGAGGGTTCTCTTTGGAGCCTCTCACCTTTGCAATGACTGGACTTGTTTTCCGTGATGACCTTGTCCTTCACTGTGGAGCTGCCCTTCCCACTCCTGTGTTGGGAGACCTTCAGTGTAGGGCTCCCTGATTGAGGTCATCAGTGATGTCACAGGGAGGTCCCACCAGGAGATGTAAACTCAGTCACTTGTTTACATCTTGGTCTGAAATGGTTGTGGTTGCTGGTAGGAACAGCAGGATTAGACCTTAAGGGACTAAGAGACATGCATCCTCCAGGTTCAGAGTTTGGAATTGTCCTCTGTGCTCCATCCACCCCAGGTGTAAATCTTATATTTTGTTCTAGGGCTTCTGATTACGGGTTGGTTTTCAATTCAGCAAATCAGCACAAATAACAAATAGTGTTCTTTTTTAAACCTTTGATTTTTGAATCAGTTTCTTTATTGCTTGCTTTAGAAGGCAATGGCACCCCACTCCAGTACTCTTGCCTGGAAAATCCCATGGACAGAGGAGCCTGGTAGGCTGCAGTCCATGGGGTCGCAAAGAGTCGGACATGGCTGAATGACTTCACTTTCACTTTTCACTTTTACACATTGGAGAAGGAAATGGCAACCCACTCCAGTGTTCTTGCCTGGGGAATCCCAGGGATGGGGTCGCACAGAGTGGGACATGACTGAAGTGACTTAGCAGTAGCAGCTAGAGGCACAGGCATAGCTTGTTTTGTTGAAGTTCCCAGATAGTACTTTTTTTTTTTTTTTTTTTAAACAAATTAAAGGTTTGTCAGCAAGTAGAGAAATTCTATAGATACTGTTTTTCCAACAGCATTTGCTCACTCCATGTCTGTGTCACTTTTTGATAATTCTCACAATATGTCAAACTTTTTCACTATGATTACATTTGTTACGGTGATCTATGATCAGCAATCTTTGGTGTTACTTCTGAGGTCTGCGATGATAGTGTTTTTCAGCAATAAATTATTATTTTAATTAATTTTCAATTGAAAGATAATTGCTTTTCAGAATTCTGTTTTCTGTCATACATCAACAAGAATCACCCATAGGTGCACCCATTAGCAATAAATTATTTTGAAAAATTAAGGTCTGTACATTGTTTTCTCAGGCATAATGCTACTGCACACTTGCTAGGCTACAGTATAGTCTAAACATAACTTTTATACACCCTGGGAAACCAGAAATTTTGTATAACTAACTTTATTATGATATTCATTATATTCTGGTATGCTGGAACTGAACCCCAAATATCTCCAAGGGATATTGGATCTGGAAAACAGGTGACTCTCTGTTCTGAAAGCTTTAATGTAGACATGAGACAAGTCAACCTGCTGCAAAATCTGATGATCCAGAGGGCAGGCATCCAGCCTGAGGGAGAAGCTGGGGAAGATATTGATGAAAGGCATAACTGACAGGGTTGTCACCATGAACTCTTGTGGTTATAGGTACTGAAGGTGTTGTTGTTTAGTTGCTAAGTTGTGTTGTCTGACTTTTCTGCCACCCCATGGACTATAGCCTGCCAGGCTTGTCTGACCACGAGGATTCTCCAGGCAAAAATATTAGAGTGGGTTGCCATTTCTTGTAACGAGTTCATTTTGTTGCACTGGTGAATATATTTGCACAAAAACAGAAGGGCATGGTTTTGTTTTGCTGTTGCTCAGTTGCTCAGTCAAGCCCTACTCCTGGTGACCTGATGTACTGCAGCTCACTAGGCTTCCCTGTCCTTTACCATCTCCTAGAGTTTGCTCAAACTCATGTCCATTGAGTCAGTGATGTCATCCAAACATCTCATCCTGTGTCGTCCTCTGCTCCTCCCTCCCTCAGTCTTTCCCAGCATCAGGGTCATTTCTAATCAGTCGGTTCTTCACATTAGTGGCCAAAGTATTGGAGCTTCAGCTTCAGCATCAGTCCTTCCAATGAATATTCAGGGTTGATACTTTTTAGGATTGACTGACTTGATCTGCTTGCAATCCAAGGGACTCTCAGGAGTCTTCTCTAATACTGCATTGTATTATTATTATTTTTCAAATGTAAAAGATGTTTTTATTATGAGGTAATTATAACCATGGGCTTCCTTCATAGCTCAGTTGGTAAAGAATCCACCTGCAATGCAGGAGACCCCGGTTCAATTCCTGGGTAGGGAAGATCCGCTGGAGAAGGGATAGGCCACCCACTCTAGAATTCTTGGGCTTCCCTTTTGGCTCATCTGGTACAGAATCTGCCTCCAATGGAGGAGACCTGGGCTCAATCCCTGGGTTGGGAAGATCCCCTGGAGAAGGGAAAGGCTACCCACTCCAGTATTCTGGCCTGGAGAATTCCATGGACTGTACAGGTAATTATAACCATACAGCAAACTTAAAGGATGAGATCAATTTTGCAAGCACAGTTTCCTTCTCTTTCTTTTTTTTTTTCATTTATTTTTATTAGTTGGAGGCTAATTACTTCACAACATTTCAGTGGGTTTTGTCATACATTGACATGAATCAGCCATGGATTTACATGTATTCCCCATCCCGATCCCCCCTCCCACCTTCTTCTCCACCCGATCCCTCTGGGTCTTCCCAGTGCACCAGAGCACTTGTCTCATGCATCCAACCTGGGCTGGTGATCTGTTTCTCATAGATAATATACATGTTTCGATGCTGTTCTCTCGAAACATCCCACCCTTGCCTTCTTCCACAGAGTCCAAAAGTCTGTTCTGTACATCTGTGTCTCTTTTCTGTTTTGCATATAGGGTTATCATTACCATCTTTCTAAATTCCATATATATGTGTTAGTATACTGTAATGTTCTTTATCTTTCTGGCTTACTTCACTCTTTATAATGGGCTCCAGTTTCATCCATCTCATTAGAACTGATTCAAATGAATTCCTTTTAATGGCTGAGTAATATTCCATGGTGTATATATATTATCCATTCATCTGCTGATGGGCATCTAGGTTGCTTCCATGTCCTGGCTATTATATACAGTGCTGCGATGAACATTGGGGTGCACATGTCTCTTTCAGATCTGGTTTCCTCGGCGTAACACTGCATTTTATTTTATTTTTTTTTAGCACTGCATTTTAAAAGCATCAGTTCTTCAGCACTCAGCCTTCTTTATGGTCCAACTCTCACATCCATTTCATGACTACTGGAAAAACCTTTGACTATACAGATCTTTGTCGGCAAAGTAATGTATCTGCTTATTGATATGCCGTCTATGTTTGTCACAGCTTTTCTTCCAAGGAGTTTGAGTCTTTTAATTTTAAGGCTGCAGTCACCCTCTGTGGTGATTTTGGAGCCCAAGAAAATAAAAACTGTCACTGTTTCCATTGTTTCCCCATCTATTTGCCATGAAGTGATGGGATTGGATGCCATGATCTTAGTTTTTGAATGTTGAGTTTTAAGCCATCTTTTTCACTCTCCTATTTTGCCTTCATCAAGAGGCTCTTTAGTTCCTCTTTGCTTCCTGCCATAAAGATGGTGTTATTTGAATATCTGAAGTTTATATTTCTCTCAGCAATCTTGATTCCAGCTTGTGCTTCATTCAGCCCGGCATTTCACATGATGTACTTGGCATAGAAGTTAAATAAGCAAGGTGACCATATACAGCCTTGACATACTCCTTTCCCAACTAGGAACCAGTCTGTTGTTTTATATCCAGTTCTACTATTGCTTCTTTTCCTGCATACAGGTTTCTCAGGAGGCAGGTAAGGTGGTCTGCTATCCCCATCTCTTGAAAAACTTTCCACATTTTGTTGTGATCCATATGATCAAAGGCTTTAGGATAGTCAATGAAGCAGAAGGTGTTATTTTTCTGAAGTTCTCTTGCTTTTTCTATGATCCAACAGATGTTAGCAGTTTGATCTCTTGTTTCTCTGCCTTTTCTAAATCCAGCTTCCAAATCTGGAAGTTCTTGGTTCACATCCTATTGAAGTCTAATTTGAAGGATTTTGAGTGTTACTTTGCTAACATGTGAGATGTGTGCATTGTGCGGTAGTTTGAACATTCTTTGCCATTGGGATGAAGACTGACCTTTTCCAGTCCTGTGGCCACTGCTGAGTTTTCCAAATTTGGAAAGTTTTCCAAATTTTCCAAATTTGACATATTGAGTGCAGCACTTTCACAACAGCATCTTTTAGGATTTGAAATAGCTCAACTGGAATTCCATCACCTCCACTAGTTTTGTCCATAGCACCCAGGAATTGAATCAGGGTCTCCTGTATTGCTGGTAGATTCTTAACCATCTGAGCTACCCGGGAAACCCAGCAGACCTATTAATGAGCAATAAAAGGGGTATAAGGAAGGCATTTAGAAAGAAAGAAAAAGGAGCATTGAAAGATAATTTGTGAAAACAGGTTCAGGTCCTAGACAGTTCAGATTGGGCTGCCTCCATGTGCTGTGTGGTCCATGATCATTAGAATTACAAGCTCAATTTCTTAATTGCTTCTTTGATCTTATCCAAGGAGAAAATTGGATTTCTAGAGAATTTTTTTTTCAGAGCAATTCTTCTAAAGCTGCTATGTAGCAGCTCCTTTTTCCAGCCTTATACTCTCAGAATAATAAGCTACAACCACAGCCAACTTCAAGAAACATCTTAACCTCTCAGATGAAGGATTCTGCCCCTCTTAGCAGCTGACAGTAATCAAGAACCATAAAGAAATTCCAGAAGCATCTTCTTTCCCAAATACTGCTCAGATTCTGTCAAACCAACTTGGCAATTTGCTGTCAGTCCCCTGCCATCTGGTTTGTCTGGCATCAACCTGCTTTTTAGATAAGTTGACTTTGATTTTCTTGAATCAAGATATTTGCCAACTCTGTGTATCTGTATAAATACCCCTCAAAGCTCAGAGTCTGAGAGCTGAAAGCACTAATGATAACAACCCCAAATGCCCTGGGAAGAATATAAGATGCTACCGGCTGCTGAGTGCCAGAAATCATACTGTAAAACTTCCATTTTCTTCCCTTCCTATAGCCTTATAATAATAAAAGATCAGGTTAGGCCTTTGTCTGCCTATAAAACAGGGGAATCAAATCGTTTAAACACCAGCCAGTCCTGCCACCCAAATAGATTCTCCCGATGCTCCCTGTCCTGCCCGTTTCTGAAATATTGTCCAAGTTTAATATGTTACTGTGAAATATTTGGGGCTCATGGTAAAGAACCCACCTGCCATTGCAGGAGACTCAGAAGAAACATGGGTTCAATCCCTGGGTCGGAAATATCCCTTGGAGATGGAAATGACAATCCACTCATTATTCTTGCCTGGGGAGTCCCATTGACAGAGGAGCTTGACGGGCTACAGTCCATAGCGTTGCAAAGAGTTGGACACAACTGAAGTGACTTCACACACACACACACACACACACACACACACATAATATGTTACTGTGAAACACTGGTGCTAATTGGTTTCTTTCTGTTGATTAACAGGTTTTGGATTCAGGGAGACGGAAAGAATATACCCGGCCATATGATTTGCTGCGAAATGCAGATAGCCTGTTTTACAAGATGGTGCAAAAACTGGGCAAGGCAGAGGCCTCTGCCCTCACTGAAAGGGCAAGACAGGTGAGCAGCTGCAGGGTGTCGTAGTTAGTTTGTCTCCTGGTTCACTCTTCAGCATCTCCACCAGGGGTCTCTGTGCCCTTTTCAATCATAAACCTCTAGAGACTAAGCTTCATGACTGGGTCTTAACAGCTTGTGGCAGGTTGAAAGCAGGTCTGCTGAGAACCTGCAGCAGTGGTGGGGGTGGGGTGTAGGATGAGTGTGTGCTTCTGTGCACGTGCACCTGTGCCTCAGAGACAGATTTTGGATGGGATTCACCACACACTTGGACCCTAGGTTCAGATTCCCTTAGAGCATGGAACACTCATTTTGCAGACCCTTTACCTTTGATTCTGATTGGTCCTCAGCACATTTGTGATGCAAGTGCTGTCCAGGAACATCCATGAAATTTGAGAGTTTAAGGGAAAAAATTCTGGAATATCTTGAGGCTAGGAAGATTTACCAGGAAAAGGTATAAGGTACTTCTGTTTCTAACCTGTAAAGAAAACTCCTACATGTTACTGTCACTTAATCCCTAGTTCTTTGTTGTTTAGAATTTTATTCAATTACCCCATCCCTGCGCATGCTCCCTGTAACTTCCAGAAGAAGGTAGATTGTCATCAGGATACATCAGGAATTCACAGTACCTTAACACTGTGCTCTGAATGGGGCTTGAAGATGAGGTGTGTGAAAGCACTAAGCAATGTACATAGTGAGGAAGGCGCTCGGTGAGTGACATTCAGTCACGTGGTGTCTTTCTAACAAAGGTGAGGTGATAGTGTCCTGGACAGATGTTACAACTGAGGTCTAGTTTAACGGACTTAGTCATTGTCATGCTGCTGCTGCTGCTGCTGCTAAGTCGCTTCAGTCATGTCCGACTCCGTGCGACCCCATAGACGGCAGCCCACCAGGCTCCCCCATCCCCGGGATTCTCCAGGCAAGAACACTGGAGTGGGTTGCCATTTCATTCTCCAGGGCATGAAAGTGAAGTCACTAAGTTGTGTCAGACTCTTAGCGAACCCATGGACTGCAGCCTACCAGGCTGCATTGTTATGCAGTCACCTGTAATTCATTCTGGAACAAGGTGGGATTGACATTGATGGGAAGATGGAGGGAGGGAAAGAAGGTGTGGTGTTCTTGTTGCTTGAGATGCATGGTTTGGGGTGGGATGATGCTTCAGGCTATATGTGGTAAGGCTTTCCCTCATGAGAATTTATGTCTTGGTATTAAATTATGGATGTATTTTACCCTCTTCATACTTTTCTGCATTTCCCAGATTTTCACTTGTAAGTAGAATAAAATTACTTGTGTAATATTTAAAATATCTATTAAAGAAAACATGCCCCAGTATCTAACAGTATTTCTGTATGAAAAATGTATCTAAAATGTGGCCTAAATTCCCTCTGTCACTGTTTCATCTCAATCCTCCTTAGAAATGAGGAAATGCACAGCAGTACCTTCCACTGTTCATAGGATAGGAGATAGCTTTTGGTAAGGACTGTACTATATACAAATGTTGAGAAACTGAACATGGAGCTCTGTATTTTTTGTGCCTAAAATTCACAGAGTGCTTTCTTCTACTAGAGTGTCTCCCAGTCAGAGTTTCCCTCCTAAGACCTGATAATCATTTGTGATTTCCCATATAACTAAGTCACAAAGCAACAAGGACTCTTAAAATCCTTTTGTTCTTTTGAACTTAGGCATTACACATCAAATAGAGATGTCCCCAGCTATGCATCAAAGTGTTCATTTAAAAAATTATATTATCCTTATATATGATCAAGTCACTGAATAATGAGAAATTGCTCTCAGAATTTCAGTTATGCCCAGATAAGATAATAGTGTTCAACATCCTCATTTTATAGGGGAGGAAACTGAGTCCTCAGAAGGAGTGTGGTCCCATGTATATAATTGGTGCTAAGCTAGTTTGCAGCAGACACAGAATTAGAAAACTGTTCTTTAAATAAATGTTTTAAATCAAGTGTCACATACATACAGAAGCAGACATAGGTCATAGAATTAGAAATCTTGTGATTCCTGGTCTGTTAATCCTGAACCTACTCTAACAATATTAATGTTACATTTGCGTAGTTCTTTTAAATTTATTTTACACAGTTCTTGCAGGTATAATTTCACTTAATCCTCATGACTACCCTTTTTTATCCCACATCATGGATGAAAAGATTGGCTCCAGGGATCACCCAAGATCACAGAGCTGGTCCAGGAGCACAGAGGGGGAATCACTAGGGAGGCTGAGTGCAGTCTTAGGTACTGTGTTCTGTGTCAAGTCTGAGAACACTGCTCCTTTCACGTGGTCGCCAAGGTGGAAGCAGTCACTCAAGTTCTCAGGGTGACAGAACCTCACTCTTAGATTTCAGTCCTGCCACTGGCTCAGGTCACCTCTACAGAAGGAAATGCAGTTCTTGATTCTCATCCCATCATTGACATTATTTCTGCATACTCTGCATCCTCTTAGGAGGATGAACTGTCAGATTATCAGTTTTCTGCAAGCATCATATATCAATGCCTTGTTCAGAGCTGTAATAACGGGATGATTAGCCTAAGTCACAAGATTTTCACTCTAATAGAACAGAATTCATTCTTCTGAAGAGAAAGCTCAACATCTGGGAGAAGGTGCTTCCATATCACATTTTCTTGAACAAATAGTTCAGGTGAACTGATCACTGTCTGATTGACCCTGATCCATGAAATAGTACAGAAAGTACCTTTTAGATTCATAAAGCTGAAGCAGGCATTAGTCTGCTAGGGCTGCCATACAAAGACCACGGAGCAGGCGACTTAAACAACAGAGACTCATTTCTTCACAGCCCTGGAGGCTGGAAGTCTGAGGTCGAGATGTTGGTAGGATTGGCTTCCTCTGAGGTCTCTCTCCTTGACTTGGAGATGCCGTCTTCTCTCTGTGTCTCACATGGTCTTCCCTCTGTGTGAGCCTGTGTCCTGGTCTCTTCTTGTAAGAATTCCAGTCTGTTAGATTAGGACCCACCTGTATGACTTCAGTGTAACTTTATTGCCTTTTTAAAGACACTGTCTTAAACAGTCACATTATGAGGTACTAGGGGGTTTAGGAGGACTTCAACATGTAAAATTGGAGGGGACACAGTTCAGCTCAAAGAATGAATGCCTGTCATCTACTCTGTTCTGTGATGAAGCAGATCTGGTTGAGGTTTTTTGAAGTTTCTTTGTTCCCTGTGTGTAACAGAGGTGTCATTTTGTCTAGTCATGAAATCACCTAATAGAGCCCAGAATTTTTACAATCCTCATATCCTTTCTCTAGGAGCCTGGACCAGTTTGAATAGATAGAGGAGGCACTTAGCATCCACGTGGCCTTGTGTCCCCCAAGGTCTCTGAGCCTCAGGTCCTCACCTGTGTGTAGAGCAGGATTACAGCCCTGCCGGCTTCTTCACACTTATCACAGGGATCAGATGAGAGAGCACATGCTTAAGGGCTTTGAGAATATAGAGAGTTTTACAGTATAAAAGTGGGATCATTTTTTAAAAGGCTGTAGATGGAAGACTTGCCTTACAGTAATAAAAAATACACCTATAGTTTTAAGTAGCTTTAGAGACTCTAAATCAGGGGTCCCCATCTCCCGGGCCAGACTGGTATGGGCCGTGGGCCGTTAGGGACTGGGCCACATGGCAGGAGGTGAGTGGTGTGCAAAGGAGCAAAGCTTCAGCTGCTGCCCCCATTGCTCACTTTACATCTGACCCTCCTCTTGCCCTGTCTGTGGAAAAAGTGTCTTCCAGAAACTGGGTCCCTGGTGCCAAAACAGTTGGGGATCACTGCTCTAAACAATTAAAATGTATTTATAATAATATATTTTAAAACACATGGCTTATCTAATGCTACAAAATTTAAAAACTTTTAAAAATACTTCTTTAAAATTTATGAACAAAAATAAATCACTCTCTACTCCTATCATCACACAGCTTCCCCACAAGGTGAAGCCCCAGCACCACTGTTGACTGTTCTGTTGAGATGTTCTGTGTATCAGGAAGAAACTTCCTGTTTCTAAGCACAAATGATAGCTGTTCTTTCTCTCTTTGTCACTTAATGTTGTATCTCAGATTTTATCAACGCATATGGTTATCTCATTCTTCTTAATGACTACGTGTGTGTATATTAGTCGCTCAGTCGTGTCCGACCCTTTGTGACCCTTTGGACTGTAGCCCACCCGGGTCCTTTGTCCATGGGATTCTCCAAGCAAGAGCACAGTATTATGCTTTCTCCATTTCCTACTCCTTATTTTCAATGCTTGACAATCAGAGTTTATATTAACATCCAAATTTGTTGTGCTCATTTTATGTGTGAAAATGAGAAACCCTTGGGCAGATAGTATTAATAGATTTCCCAGCCTCTTTGTCACCTTGCTTTTTATTTCTCTGCAGGCTTTGAGTTAGTAAAATGACTTTGCTTATCAATTTTACTCTAGTGATAAAGCATATCTGTGAGTCAGAATGATCAGAAATCAAGTGTACCTACAGGTTTTTTGGCATTAAATCTAGCCCCAATGAAGGTTTTAATGGGGCTACTTCCTCCACTGAATAAATATATCCCTGGTTTTTCCTATTGTGCTTCTAGTAGTGATATGATTTGCTTCACATGAAGCAGTGGACCTAAGAATGTGTTGCCTTAGGAGAAGGACTTTAAAACTCATAAATATGTGGTTTTGTTTTTTTTTTCCCCCCTCAGGTGCACTCTGAAAGGAAATAACCAGATTTCACTCACAGTGACTCTGTGGTTATGAATATTATGAATGACAAGCGGACAACCCTCAGCCTTCACAACTTTTGAGTCAACTCTGTAATTCTACCATGAGTTCATGTCTATTCCAAAGGCATTTTTCCAACAGGTTTCTGCACTGCATAAATTATGTATTTTTTTACACCAGCAACATATATTTACATATTACAAATATTAATCTATAATTTTTTTCTCCAACTTCACTCAGTGGGTTCAGGCTCTTGCAAAAGGATTTTTTATGTTTATTTATATGTAATACTGTTTTCTTTTTTATCCAGATCAGCAGTGCAGGCCACCAATAAGAGCTGGTTTTGTGTCTTGAGAGATTTTGGAGCCAAACTCATTTTATAAGATTTGAGACAAAGTTCTCACAGATTTTTTTTTAACTGTTCCCAGAATTACATATTACTTTCTAATTATATTAAGGATTCTTGAAGACTATGTGATGATGCCATTTGTATCACCACTTCCTTTAACAGATCTACGATCCATTTTCCACTCAAAGACCTCTGCTTAAAATACTACAGAGAAAAATAATAGGAAAAACATAGAGTAATGTAGTTTAAGTGACATTATAGGAGAGACAGGTGTCACCCTCCAAAAAACATGTGGTTAAAATACAGAAGGACAATATTGTACGTTCATCTCCTGTGTCCCCTGCATTCTATACCACTGAACCATTGGGGAAGCCCTCTAAAAGAGAAGGAAGAGAAAATATTCCATATCAAAGTAGGAACCCTTCCAGGGGATTTGCTAATGAAGGACAGACATGTTCTAGACTATCTTCTAGATAGAGGATTTTGTTTTTTACATTAAAAAAATTGTGGTAAAATATATATAACATAAAATTTACCATATAACCATTTTTAATCACACAATTCAGTGGCATTAATCACACTCCTAGTGTTGTGCAGCCATCATTGTCTGGGTAGCTTGATAATTATGTGCTTCCTATTCAGTGTGTTATTTCTGCAGAGTCATTTTGGTAAATTTCATTTTTCTAGAAATAGATCTGTTTCCTGTGAGTTTTGAGCTTGATTGGCATAAATTTATTCACAACATCTTACATGTTTAATCTCTGCAGCATCTCTGTGTTCTGTTGGCTTTTAATTTTCTTTGAATCTTCTCTTTTTTTATGAGTATTCTTGTATAACTTTTTCCTATTTTCAAGGAATCAACTTTTTGCTTGATTGATGCTTTGTTTTTCTTTCTGGTTCATCATGTCATTCTTTCTTTCTTTCAACTTTTCCTTTTTGAGATTTTTTTTCTCTAAATTCTTAAATTGCAACCAGATTAATAATATCATTATTTTTCTAACCTAAGTATATAAAGCTGACATTTTTCCTGAGATCCACTTTAGCTACAGCCTACAAGTTTTGATACTTACATCAATCAATAGCCAAAGTATTATGTATTTTCTAATTCCTAATTTAATTCATTGGCTATATCTTTTACCCATGAGTTATTCATAAGTATAATGTTCTCTAAATTTCAAATGCTAATGGCTTTTTTCTATTAGATTGAACATGTGGAGCTGCTAACATTCAGCTTTTTATATAAAATGGCACTTTCATGTGTTTCAACATAATAGTTTTATTTATTCTTTCCACTTATTTTTATTAATAGTTTCATAATGTATAATTTAATTTCATTTTGGCCAGACAACATTAGGTTGTGGATTTTAAACCAAAGGTAATGATATCCACACAAGAAGTCCTTTTTTCCACCATTTTGTATTTTATTTGGGGGTTTTAAAATGTTATAAGTACATGTGTAACCAGTAATTTTCAAATAAAAATCCTCCCTGAGTACTGGAATGTTTTCTGATACATGTTGCAGGCTGGTTCTCTGAAATGCAGAACCAGATGAAGTTTAGTGCTGGGATGTTTATCAGGGGTGCCCTTGGAATCAACACTGTGGAATCAGCAGGAAAGAAACAGGATAGGCAGAAGGAAAGATCAAGCAGGAACACTGGCTGGATGACCTTAGCTGATTCCATGGGGCATCTGGAGTGAAGAAGGCCCATCAGAGCTGTCCTGACACATCCAAAGCCCAAGTCTTTATACCTCCACCTGAAAGGGTCATTGCATGCAGGCTTGTGGTTTAAGGTTGCCCACTGGCAGCACCTCCAGCAGCTGGGCAACGAGTCCTTGAAGGGAGGTCTGAACAGCACGTCTCCATGTCCCCCCGTATCATGTGTCACAGCTCTAAGGTAGGTGATGAAGATGTACTGTGGGGGAAACTCTTGATGACTGATGTGTAAGTCAAAATGATAACTTAGTGATTCTCCTCAATACCTCCTGGTTTAAAAAATAGAGGAGAAGGTCCATGAAGAGGAGAAATCTCATTTTCTAGGGTCAGCCCAGTTGTCACCTCTTCTAGGAAATCACTTTAAGATCAATCATCATCCTAGGTAACTCGTATTTGTGTAATACCCTGAGCACCTCTCATTTGTTAAACTGAACCATACTTGGTTAGTGTCCTGTTGTCATCCAGTGTGGTGATTTTTAAACAAGGGGCCCTGTTCTTTCCATTTTACACAGTTTATGTAAACTGTGTAGCCTGCCCTGACTATGAGTATTCATGTGGTTTATTTTCTCACTAAACCAAGTGAGAAAAAGACTTGGAACTGTGACTTATTCACTTTTTAACTACATCTTTCAGCACAGTATCTGTTACATAGGGGACATTCAGTAAATGTTTTCTGAATGAATAAATGATGACTGAGAACAAGCCTTCCTTGTCAACTTTATAATTTTGGAATTCTAAGAAGTAGCCTGGGATAACAGAAAGCCCTGGTTTTGCAATTAGAAACACTGACTTGCCTGTCAGGTCTTTCTCTGCTCCTCATCAGTGGTGTGGGTGTCCAAAGAATGTACTGTCCAGAGTGGGACACTTGAGAGTGACAGGAGAGCAGTAACCAGCCAGAGTGCCAGGAAATAAACTGGCACCATCCTTGACAAAATGGATTATGGACACCATTCAGCCATGTAGCTTTAGGATAAAAAAAATTCTGTGCATGTATTTATATAGATTCTATTCTTGAATCAGCAGCATGGTCCTTGTGTTGAAGAGGGTACCTAGAAACACAACAGATTTTTTGAAATCAAGATTTCATGTATACATTATTTTCTTTTTAAAACATAATATGGATTAACTGAGTTTCTGTTTTTCTGTTTTTTAAACCTAATGTTCTAAGGAAAAAAATTTTTTTCAAAGACTAAACCAGCAGTGTGTGTTGAAAACTGGGAGAAATACATATTTATTTGAATTTAGGCCTAAAAAATAATATTACTAGAAAAAATAACATGCCCCAGCCCTATGAGACCTTCGTCTATATATCAGAACCATGTGACTTGCCATAATCAAATTGGGATTGTGTGATATTTTTAAGAAGAACAAGGTTAAGACTTAGACACACTAAAAACCTTCTACATGAAGTTTGCATTGGAGGGTTCTGACTAACTTCACTCTTTCACTCAACAACGATGCTCACAATTATCCACCTAATAGGTGGAGGCTTTGGGTATTCCAAACCAGTATTTGATCCAATAGTTAATCACATTTAATTCTGGAGGACATTATGTGAAAAACACTTTTTAAATTACATTTTGCAGACTACCTAGACAAAAAAATGACTCTCTGAGATGGGAGTTTATAGCACATGAGAACTTTTGTAAGTAAATAACAATAAACAATATGTTGAGGATTTTTAAACTCTACATTTTGCAACAATAAAATTCTTTTTAAATGCATGAGTTTATACTTATTCCAATAAGACATAAAATAGATAGGAGGAGGGGAAAGATCTTTTTTACAGTAGAAAGGCAACTCACAAATGTAGACAGATTGACAGAAAAGTACCATATGGGAGCCATTGTCATAAATAATTCAGACAAAATTCATCATTGACTGAACATACATTGAATGTTTGGGGGTTGGAAGAGATACAGCATTTTCATGGACTCAAAATATCTTCTCAGATTCATTCTTTAGGGAAGAATTATATTTTTAAAGTGGAAAAATCAGACAAACACCAGGCTAAGCAAGTAAATAGAGTAAATATTAATAGTGAACCTACTAACCCCCTTGGCTTTAATTTCTTGTTTCTTTAAAAATGTATATAAGCATGGTTGACTTACACTGTTGTGTTAATTTCTGCTGTACAGCAGTGATTCAGTTATACATACACATACATTCTTTCTCATGTAGGTTTAATAAACAGGGTAAGAATATACAGCCTTGTCATACTCTTTTACTAATTTGGACCCAGGCAGCTGTTCCATGTCCGGTTCTAACTATTGCTTTTTGACCTGCATACAAGTTTCTCAGGAGACAGGTAAGGTGGTCCGGTACTCCCATCTCTTTAAGTTTTCCAGTTTGTTGTGATCTACACAGTCAAAGGCTTTAGCGTAGTCAATGAAGCAGAAGTAGATGTTTTTCTGAGCAGACACCATAAGGCCCACAAATCCTGGAAATGGACTTCCTGGCCCGTTATAGGACACCTCTGCCCACCCTGCCCTAGGGCTCTGCTGTTCTAAGTGTGGCCTGTGGACCAGCAGCATTGGCTTGACCTGTGAGGCTGTGAGAACACAGAATCTTGTCTCTATCCCAGACCCACTGACTCAGAATCTCCAGGTCCCAGGTGAGTCCTGCTCACAGTACAGTCAGAGAAGCGCTGGTTTAGAGGCCCTGCTCAGTCCTCCTGTGGTTGCACCTCCCCCCAGGTGCAGTAGCCAGAGAGGGCCAGGGGGTGTGGTCACCTGGAGCCCCGCCCCCTCCAGGCAGGGCTCTGAGCACCTGGACCCCAGAATCTCTGCTCCCAGCGCCAGGGCAGGGCTCCCTCTTGGGGCCCATCTCCCAGCCCGACAGGTGGTCAAGATGCAGCTGTTTATGGGTGGGAAGAGGGTGGCCTGAGCGTTGACTTGAAGACTGCAATGCTCTTGCTTGAGCAGCAGATTCCTCAGGGCACACAGAGGGTCAGAGCCAGAAGTGGGAAGAGCAGGGGGGTTCTGGGGGCTAGGGCGGCCCCTCCCTCTGCTGTCCTGCCTTCTGGCTCCAAACTCCAGGGTCCAGGAATCCCAGCCTGCCAGGTGGTTATGAAGGTGTACTTGACAGTGTGTTAGCTTGATTTATAGCTTTTAAATAATGTAAACATAAAGGATGGGCTTCATTATACTGTTGACCCAGGGCCCACAGATACGAGTGGCAGGTCTGTTAAATGCTTCTCAGAATGTTCTCAGAGGACCCCCCTGCATCCCAATCCACTGGGATGTTGGATCAGATCTTGGGGGCTGGAGCCTAGGACTCTGCATTCTGACTCCTTCCCTGGTGACTCTGATCCACAGCAGAGCTACAGGAGCACTTGTAATGGAGGGGCGTGGGGCGTGAAGAGCTGCCCTGAGTGGCAGGAAGTGTCAGGAGAAGAGAGGGAGGTCCCAGGTCAGAGGAAGGTGCTGACCATGAGCTCACACCTTTCCTGCTTCTCTCATGATTCTCCTCACAACCTAGCCTGACCCCACCCCCAGGAGTCGGCTGCAGGGAAAAGCTGCTACAACGGGGCAAGGGTGTCCTCCTGCCGACCGTGGTGCTCTCAGGGGCTGCCCTGCAGAAGGAAGGACCTGAGTCAGGGGCAATAGGAGCAAAGGGGCTGCGGGCCCCTGGAAAGACCACACGGACCCACCCAGGGAGTCAGGCTGAAGCTGCTGAGCAGATCTTTGGGCAGGGAGATCTCCTGGTCCCCAGGGACATGGGTGGAGCGGGCTCAGGGGCTGCAACTGTCAGTCAGGAGTCTTATGACCTCTAGCAAGGTCCTTAAGCTCTGTAAGATGGTGGGGGTCCTAACATCCTAATACCCTCTGAGCTTGTGTTAAAATTAAACATGATGGTCTTTCTTTCAGGCCTATGGTGCTGGTAGGATGAGCAAGTATCACAGTCTTTGCCAGGAAGCTCTGTAGCCCCCGACGAGCCCAGAAGCAGCATGGTAACAGTACAAGAAAGCCCATTTGGCACAAGCCCTTTAGATGCACTTCTAATGCCAAGAGAATTGTGCTAAAAAATAGGGGTTGAAGCCAAACAGCCAAATTCTGCCATCAGGAAATGTCTGGGTTCAGTTCACCAAGAATGGCAAAAATCACAGCCTTTTGTATCCAGTGATGGTTGCTTGAATTTTATTGAGGAAAATGATGAAGTTCTGGTTGCTGGATTTGGTTGCAAAGGTCACGCAGTTGGTGACATTCATGGAGTCAACTTTAAGGCTGTCAAAGTAGCCAGTGTCTCTTTTTTGGCCTTACAAAAAGGCAAGAAGGAGAGACCAAGATCCTAAATGTTGATGATTAAAGAATGATAGTAATACATTTTCATATACCAAAAAAATTAAATGTGATATGATAGTTAGGCAAAGCACATCCTTGTCACACAGACAGAATAAGAGGCAGCTGCTGTTTATTGGGACGCTCATTACATTACACCTTTGCACTTCTTGATGCTCGCTATCATAGGCACTTGTCACTGTACCTGTGTTCAATCTTTGTCCAACTCTTTGTGACCCTGTGACTGTTGCCCACCAGGCTCCCCTGTTCATAAGATTTTCCAGGCAAGAATAGAATACTGGAGGGTTGTTGTTTCCTCCCCCAGGGCTTCTTCCCTCAGGGATCGAATTTGCAGCTCCTGTGTCTCCTGCATTGGCAGGCAGATTCTTTATCACTGAACCTGGGATTACCTGTCATTAGCCTAGAAAATCCCAGGGACTGAGGAGACAGGTTCAGGCTACTGTCCATGGGGTTGCAAAGAGTCAGACCCGACGGAGCGACTTCACTTTTTAACTTTAAGATCAGTTCCCTCAAGCCCCCAGGGGGCGCTAGTGGTAAGGACTCCACCTGCCAGTGCGGGAGATCCAAGACACACAGCTTCGATTCCTGGGTTGGGAAGATGCCCTGGAGGAGGAAATGGCAATCCATCCCAGTATTCCTGCCTGGGAAATCCCATCCTCTGTCCATGGGGTCCCAAAGAGTCATCACGACTGAGCACGCACACACACACACACCTCAGACCCCAGGCACAGGAAGGTTCCAGTCACAGCCGTGTGCCACATCCATGCTCGGCCAGTTGCCTGGAGCTCCCTGAACTTCCCTGCACAGGAGCTACTCCTGAAGTTACTGCTGAGCTGCTCATCTGTATAGTTCCCAGGATTTCCCTCCCCGCAAGCCACACCTTGGCAATCCTGCTCATAGGTTTGTGATGAACTAAGGCGGGGCTTGTATGAAATCTCCTGAGACAACTATGAAGTGAAGTGAAGCCGCTCAGTCGTGTCCATGGACTGTAGCCTACCAGGATCCTCAGTCCATGGGGTTTTCCAGGCAAGAATACTGGAGTGGGTTGGCATGAAATCACCACCAGGGCACAGAAGAATCCTGGCATCCAGGTGAGCAGCGTGGAAAGGCTGGGCAATGAGGGGCCAGGAAGGCCTCAGAGTGGGCAAAAGGGGTTACAGGCCCCCACCCCAACTACACCCTCTACACAGAAACATACACTCCTGCTGCTGCAGAATCACTCTGTTTACTCTGTTTCCTCGTCCAGAGAGAGGTCTTTATATCCTCAGTATGGAAAGGCCAGTGGTTTGTAAACTTGGCTACAAATTTGAATCACCAGGGGAGCTCGGTAAAGCACAGTGCTAAAGCCTCATCTCAGTTAAATCAGGATCTCAGGGGAGGGGACGGGGAAAGCAACACTTTTTAAAACCTCACAGGTGATTCCACCCTGCAACCAAGCGAGAACTACTACTGGAGGCAGAAGATCTCATTTCTTCCCAAATGGCAGCTGCTTTCTTTGCTAGAAAATGTGAAAAGTGTAAGTTGCTCAGTTGTGTCTGACTGTTTGTGACTTCATGAACTATAGCCCACGAGAATTCCATGGGATTCTCCAGGCAAGAATACTGGAGTGGGTAGCCATTCCCATCTCCAGGAAATCTTCCCAACCCAGGGATCAAACCCAGGTCTCCTGCACTGCAGGCAGATTCTTTACCATCTGAGCCACCAGGAAAAACAGAGACAGATTGATTTCTTCCTACTTTATTACCGATTCTCCCAAGTGAGACCCCCCCACCCCGACCCCTGACAGGAGGTGGGGGTCCTCCTGCTAGAGGTGTGCGTATGTGTGTGTGTGTGCGCATGCTCAGTCACTCAGTCATGTCCGACTCTTTCTGGCCCCATGGACTACAACCTGCCAGGATCCTCTGTCAATGGGATTTCCCAGGCAGGAATACTGGAGTGGGTTGCCATGTCCTGCTCCAGGGGGTCTTCCTGACCCGGGGGTCTTCCTGACCCAGGGGTCAACACGAGTGTCCTTCATTGGCAGGCGGGATATTTACTGCTGAGCCACCTGGGAAGCCCCTCTGCCAGGTGTGGCTCGTCCAGTAGAATGTGCTCTAGAGACACTGTTTCCTCTGAAAACTCTCCACAGTGCTGCTGAATGTGGGGTCAATTGGGGGTTGGGGGTGTTCTCACAGGACCGGCTCAGCTGTGCTGCTGTTCGCTCCAGCTTGTAGTGCCTAGCTCAGCATCTCTGCACTTCACACCTCAATGCCATATTGAATCACAGTGCTGGGGGCAATGATCCTGCACTCGGCCCTCCAAGCTGAGGTGTCAAGGCAGCCGTTTCACACCAGGGAGTCTTGTCTGATGGGCTGGGTGTGAGGCCTCTTCATGAAGCACCCTGTGAGCAAGTGAAACTCAACTCAACACAAAAGGAATAACAAAAGGTTGGACTTTATTTTATTAACAAGGTTCTACTTTTACTCCCAGGGAATTGTTGATGGGCTTTGTTGGTGACTGTTTCATCACAGTCCAGCCCCATGGAATATTAAGGGCCCTGACTTACCTTTAATTACTGTTTCCTTTGTTACCTGTGGCGTAGGTGGGCACAGATATTGAGATAAACAGGATCCCACAAAAACTGTCTTGAACCAGCTAAAATCAAGATGGCTTTGAGTATGGTCTGGTCTCTGACTTCTAACTCATTACCCCTTCACTGTAACACTAAAATTCACTCCCCTCTCACCATGACAGGTGCTGTGATAGTTCCAAGGCTGACCATAGACGGTCAGAAAGTGAAGGGGGTGTCCATCTGCTCACACTCAAATGCCAATAAAGAGGCCAGGTTGGTGGAAAGGAACATTTGCTTTATTTTGGAGGCTGGTGTGTGTGTTGGGGGGACGGTAGATGCCTGTCCAAAGGCTGACTCCCCCTCCCTTGACAATCAGTGGACAAGAGCTTTTATAGACAGAGAGGACTACAGTCAGTATTGTAAACTATAGACAGAAACAGTACAGTCAGCATTGAGTGTGTTTATTATTTTTTATCTAAATATTTTATTTACATTTTGTTATTTATATTTTAAAAAATATTTTTTATTCAGATGGTCTTCATATATCGGAAAAATTCTGAAGTTAATTATTTTTCTCTTATACTGATGTGCACTTATTAGTTCACTTTATTTATTTATTTGAGAGATAAAGAAACCAGAATTTTACTTCTGCTTATATACTTTTCTCTCTGCATCAGTTGCTGGGTAACTGCCTTCATGCCCCTAGAAGAATGTGCTTTGCTCTTTCCTCTTTCCCTCCCTTATCAAAACAGGATTCCTCCAGGAGCAACCTAGGAGTAGAAGAGACACTAGGGAATTTGGGGCTGTCATCTAAGTAGTCTGGCTGTCTTTGTCCCTGTCATTTATACTCACCTTCACTGACCTGTATTGACCACTAGCCCTGTGTATCTCAGGCAGTGGGGGAAGCATAGTTCTCCCTTTGGTCCTGAGAGATAGAGAAACTTTTTGAGTCACAGTAAATGTTTTTAGAGGTTGCAGTGCCCTCCTCTTTCTGGTGGGGTGTGGGTATCCTTGTCATTCCCCAGGCATGTGCCTTCTAAGACTTCCTGTGGGCAGGGCATTGAGTGGGCACTCAAGTCCGAGGGAGCAGACCATCTACACCTGCCTTAAGAAGCCTATGGTCCAGGAATTGTGAACCAGTGCAGATGCAGCAATTATAATTCTTAGCTCATTTTTAATAAGCTAAAAATAGAAATAACAGGCTTCTTTCTCCTTTATCTCTTAAAGATTAATCTGCATTTTACCTTGTAAATAAAATAGTGAGTGACTGACATCTAGTAGATAGTCAAGCAATACAGCTGAGAAATAAGTAAGACTGTTTTTGTGTAAAGTGTGACCAAAGAACCTAATTCTGACCAAAAATTTATTCTACAGCATGTTAGTATGTCATCGGTGCCATTTTTGGTCCTTTAAGCTCAGATATACTTTAGGATTGTGCTTTCTTGGCCTCGTAGTTTAAAAAATCCATCTCTCTGTGGTAAGTTGATTTTTTTCACCATTGTGATGTACTGTCCTTGCCTCCAGGGTTTGATCGCACAGGGTTCTAATTGTTCTATCCAACATGACTCTGGTGACCACACTTCAGCTTGCTCTGAAGAAGCCATTTTCCCCAGCAAAGTGTGTTTATATACATCTATCCTCCTAGTTCTAAATTGCATCCAGCACATCAGAAATGTTGATGCAGTGATTATTCTTTGGCTTTCTGTTGGTGATAATACCTGAAGGTACAGAGAGAGGAAGCCCAAAGTGGCAGAAAGTTCATGGGCGTTGGGACCAATATCTGGGTTCAAATATTCCCCCATTTAGGAGAATCCACTTCATTGTTGTCTCAACTATACTATATGTAAAAAGATAAGAATAATACATACCTTACAGTAGTATTGCAAGGATTTGTGAGATGATGAGAGGGTATTCTTACAAATTTGATAAATGGTAACTGTAATAATAGCCATTGGTATGTTTTTCACATGAGTATTGGTATTTCATTTGCTCTGCACTGCTGAGAAAGTTAGCAGCAGCCATATTTTCTTTAGTAATACTTTTTGTTCCTTTAGGGCTTCCCTGGTGGCTCAGATGGTAAAGCATCTGCCTGCAATGTGGGAGACCTGGGTTTGATCCCTGGGTCAGAAAGATCTCCTGGAGAAGGAAATGGCAACCCACTTCAGTATTCTTGCCTGGGAAATCCCATGGACAGAGGAGCCTGGTGGGTTACAGCCCATGGGGTCACAAAGAATTGGACACTGAGCGACTTCCCTTTCTTTCTTTCCCTTTCTTTGTTTTTTTAAGACCACCTTCTGAAATTCACAAAATCTCTATTAATCTGTATATTGTAATTACAGTACTTCTTTACCAAAAGAAAACCACTTTCTTTTCTCGAGGAAAAACAAGTTTTTTTTTTTTTGTTTTTTTTTTAATCACCCATAATCCCACAAAAGAGAAATGATCATTGTTATTATTTTGAAATATTTTCTTTTAATGTTTCCTATTTCATGCATTCTTGTGCAAAATTGGTATAATGGTTTCATGTCTTGCATGAATATTTTCTGTTGTTTATAGTTTGGGTTCCCTGAAGCTGAAATCTAGGATTAGAATTTGAATGCAATAGGTTATTTGGGAGGGGGTCCCAGGAGACACTGGCAATGGAGTGGGGAAGTGAGACAAGAAAGGGAGAGAGGGCCACACAGGATGTGTTATCAGGTATGTTCCAGGCTGGGTCACTGGAACATAATCCTGCTGGGAAACTGTAGGAGGCAGTGTGGAGCACAAACCTCAGGTTAACGTCCCTGAGTGATTGAGTTGGGGTATTTATACACCAGCTCCTGTCTGTCTGTTGACTGAAGGCCGCCGGGGGAGGAGAGCAGAGGAAGATGAATTCCCCAGCACTCCTGGCTGCCTTGTGCTTTAGCAGAGCTGACTCTGGTGGCCGACAAAGCCCTCAGGCAGAGTTGCAGGAAGTCAGGCTAGGGTGACATGGAAGGCACCAGGGCAGATACTGACAACATCGGCTCACCTATATTACTCAAAGTCTATTTTTAGACTGGCTATTGAACAGTTCACAGTGTGGGTGAGTGCCTCCTCAAGGGTTATAGTCCTGCAGTTACTTCTTTTCCTATTTTCTGTTCCTCCTCACAGCAAAATTTCTCACAGGAGTTGCGTACAACCACTTTCCCACACCTTCAGACACAGTTCTCTGCTCAACACATCTTTAAAAGATTTCAGTCTCTTTCTCTTTAAAATAATGCCTTTCCTAAGTCACCAAAACCCCCGTCTTTGCTGAAACCAATTGGTACTCTTCTGTATTCAGCTTACCAGCCTCTCAGTGGCGCGGGCTCCAGCTTCTCCTGCATTTCGGTGACTGCACATTCTCTCCCTCCTCAGTCTCCTGGGTGAGTCTCTACCTGTGAATGCTGGACGAGCTCAGGGCTCAGTCTTGGGGCTTCTCCTTCTTTCTCTTTGTTTCTGTATATCTTATTCTTTAATGAAAATCCTTAAATAACTATAGAAGAGTGTGAATACTTTACATGTCATCCATTTGGAAATTATTTATATTTAAAAAATAAAATTTGGGAATATTTTTAGCATTCTTAAACTATTTCATGTCCAAAGAAGAGAGGATATTTACTAATCATTTAGGAACACTTATAAAGCCATGGGCTTCCCTGGTGGCTCATCTGGTAAAGAATCTGCCTGCAATGTGGGAAGCCAGGGTTCAGTTCCTGGATTGGGAAGATTTCCTGGAGAAGGGAAAGGCCACCCACTCCATTATTCTGGCCTGGAGAATTCCATGGACTGTAAAGTCCATGGGGTTGCAAAGAGTCTGACATGACTGAGCAACTTTCACTTTCGCCCTCACTTTCATAAAGCCATTAGTAAACCAAAGCACCTTCTGATAACATTCACTTTTCCAGCTGTCATCTTTGGGTAGTTTCAGTCTCACAGAAGACATCTGACACCAAGAGGCATCTAAGTTGCCAAAATTAGATCTGCAAACTCATAATTATTCCTAGCAGAGATCCTCAGGTCCTTATTTTAAAGCCTACTAAATCTTACTTTACAAGCTAGTTTAAAAGTAGAAAAAAGTAAAGTATTATTAGAAAAGATAAGAAAAATATAGAAAAAATAGATGTGAAATTTTTATGTTAATTTGTTGTTAGTAAGTGTATATAAATGAATCTGTAAACCCCTATACCTATGTTTCATTAGCCCCTAAGACTATTGCACCAAATGGCATAATACTACTGCTGGTAATGATATCAAATAGTTAATAATGTTTGTCATTATGTTCTGCAAACTGCGAGGGAGGGACATCAGCAATAGATGTTAGAAAAAATGTCCGTAAAAAGTCAATACTTTTAATATTGACACATGATGGACTTCATTTCTGTTGTCCACATATAATGAAAGCCTTCACGCAAAGGTGTGACTCTTAAGAATGGGAATTATACACACATTATAAGTTGTATACTTGGTGAGGGTAGGAAATACATTTCATTCAGATGCAATTTGATACTTTTATACCCACAGTTTCCCTGAGAATGCAATTGAAAGTAGACTGTATAAAAGGAAGCAAGCGAAGTCTCAGAAAACAAAGAATTTATTTTAGAAAGAATATTTCAGCTTTTTAACCTCTGAATGTTATAAAAGTATCTAAAATATAGATTAAATATTAATAATATGCAATACAAATGAATTTTATAGATGTATTTTTTACCTCAAACTCTATTTCTCTTAATTTCACTGAAGTTATATTTAATAAACAGAAAATTTAATGAAGTAAAATGGACTTGATTTGCAAGAGGTGGGAAGGAGATTATAACTCTGGTAGTGTTTTATAAGTTATTTTCAAAAATTGACGAGAGAAAAGGTAAATTGTTCTTATTTTCTTGATTAAATTGAAGAAGGTTATCACGTGATTTATAGGTCTAAGAAATGCTGTAAGGGTATCAGTGGTACATTTTATTAATATGAATCTCAATCTATAACTTTAAAAGTCTCATTTCCACTATTATAGCACTTCATTTTTAAACATTGTTATTTATTTGCTTATTTTAATTTTTGCCATGCTGGGTCTTTGTTGCTATGCATGGGCTTTCTCTACTTGTGGTGGGCAGGAGCTATACTTCATTGTGGTGCATGGGCTTCTCATTGCAGTGGCTTCTCTTGTTGTGGAGCACAGGCTCTAGGGCACACATGCTTCAGGGGTTATGGTTTGTGAGCTCAGTAGTTGCATGGTGCAGGCTCTATAGTGCCGGTTACACAGCCTGTGGGATCTCCCGAGGTCAGGGAGAGAATCCATGTCTCCTGCATTGGCAGGTGGATTCTTTTTTTTTTTTTTCATTTATTTTTATTAGTTGGAGGTTAATTACTTTACAATATTGTAGTGGTTTTTGTCATACATTGAATTGAATTAGCCATGGATTTACATGTATTCCCCATCCTGATCCCCCCTCCCACCTCCCTCTCTACCTGCTCCCTCTGGGTCTTCCCAGTGCACCAGGCCTGAGCACTTGTCTCATGCATCCAACCTGGGCTGGTGATCTGTTTCACCCTAGATAACATACATGTTTCGATGCTGTTCTCTTAAAACATCCCACCCTTGCCTTCTCCCACAGAGTCCAAAAGTCTGTTCTGTACATCTGTGTCTCAGGTGGATTCTTAATGACCGGACCACCAGGGAAGTTTGAATGTATAATCATCAGTGTCTCACAAACATTTAATAGATTTTTCTTTCTGGGGGAGGTGGGGTGGCAAAGGTACAGAGATTTCTTCCCTCCCCTGCCCCCACACCTCATAGCCTCCCCACTATCAACATAGAGTGAAAGATTTGCTACTTCTGATGAATCTATAGAGACACATCAGTCACCCCAAATCCATAGTTTACATCAGGGTTCACTCTTGGTGTCGTGCATTCCATGGGTTTAGACAAATTATAATAACATTTCCATCATTATGGTATATTACAGAGTATTTTTATTGCCCTAAAAATCCCCTGTGCTCCATCTACTCATCTCTCATCCCACCTCCACCCTCTGGCAACACTGATCCTTTACTGTCTCCATAGTTTTGCCTTTTTGTCATATATTTAGAATCATACAGCATGTTGCCTTTTCAGACTGACTACTTTCACTTAGTAATGAGCATTGACGTTTCCTCCATGTTGTTTCATGTGCTGGTAGCTCATTTGTTTTTAGTGCTGAGTAGTACCCCATTGCCTGGATGAACCAGTTTGTCCATTCACCTGTTGAAGGATATCTTGATTGTTGCCAAATTTTGGCAGTTATGAATAAAGCTGCCCTACATGTTTCATAGATTTTTAAAAAATGGTTTCTCTTCCTTAAAAATTAAATACATAATGAACCAGCTTACTTCAAATATTCATCCAAATCAGCCTGAAGAGGCACCTCCTTTCTTTCATTTCATGCTCTCTCCATATTTACATTAATTGCATTGTTTTTTAATATTAGCATATCAATTCTTTCCATCTTCCATTTTTTTTAAACAGTGGAGGAAAATGCAATAAAACACCTAAATGGATCTATAAAGAAGGGCCATTACAATACTGAGATGATTGTTTTATGGAAACTGAACAAGTTGACTGATAGAGATAGATGGTAATGCTTGATAGTTGCTAGGTGAAATTCTAAATTTGAAATAAGAAAAATGTTTTGAGATTAGCAAAGTAAAGGTTGCAACCCACTAGGACATCTAGATGTGTACTAGAAATAGCCTCCCTGGCTGTTTTGATTAATGAGTAGAAACTTAAGTCTCTTTGCTGTTGCAGAACAGTAAGTGACATACACATAAAGATATTAAAACTTTAGTCCAGAATTTGGTCTCAATTTAGACAGAGTGGCATCTCTCATGGGATACAAGCTATACTACATAATTTGATTCTGAACTTTGTGTGCCTACATGACATGGAGTTAAATGTATCCTTACAGATCAGCTCATTTGAAGAGGTGGCACCTCAGGCTCTCTGATCAAAACTACCAGCTTTGAACCAAAGGCCAGTTGCTCTTTCCAAGTTGCTTCTTTTCTAAAGCTATCAACTTATCGTGGATCTTCCATCTGGTAGATTGTTGTGAATAGTAAAATATCGTCACCACACAGAATCCAGAGAAACCCACTGCAGGCGGTAAAACAAACAAAACCAAAAAAAAAGAAAGAAAAAAAAAAACAACAAAAAACCTATCACTTTAATCTTGATTCCTCTGTGTGGTCGACTCTGGTCAATAGTAAAATACCATCACCAGGCAGAATCCAGCAAAACCTACTACAAAGTAAAAAAGAATAATAACTTTAGTTACCAAAGCTCAGTCATAGTCAAATGTTAGGAATCCAGAAAGAATCTACACTTGAGTCAGTAAAAGGTATTAGTTGTCAGTGCAGTAAAGATAGGTCAATATACAAGTCAGTATACAGCAGGCTGATTCTGAGTTGACAGGTGATACACAACATGTTTTGCCATGAAAGGGAAATGAAGGAATGGGAATGGCAGGCCGAGCCTAATAGCTTCTTTGCCAGAATACCTCACAGCTTCTTTGTTGCTTTCATCAGTACACTCTTAGGCTCCAACTTTTTTAAGATCTCCCATTTTGGTCATTGTTCAAAGCATTCAATACCATTTTTGCTGTTGTTGTTCTAGGTCTTTGTTGCTGCCTGGGTTTTCTCTAGTTGTGGTGTGTGGGGGCTACTGTTTGTTGCGGTGCATGGGTTTTTCATACTGTTCATGGGGTTCCGAAGGCAAGAATACTGAAGTGGTTTGCCATTCCCTTCTCCAGTGGACCATGTTTTATCAGAATGCTCTACCATGACCTGTCCGTCTTGGGTGGCCCTACATGGCATGGCTCATAGTTTCATTGAATTAGACAATGCTATGATCCATGTGATCAGTTTGGTTAGTTTTCTGTGATTGTGGTTTTCCTTCTGTCTGCTCTCTGATGGAGAAGGATAAGAGGCTTATGGAAGCTTCCTGATGAGAGAAATTGACTGTGAGGGAAACTGGGTCTTGTTCTGATGGGTAGGGCCATGCTCAGTAAATCTTTAATATAATTTTCTGTTGATGGGTGGGCCATGTTCTCTCTCTGTTGTTTGACTTAAGGCCAAAATATGGTGGGGGGTAATGAAGATAATGGCAACCTCCTTCAAAAGGACTGGTGCACACACTGTTGTATTCAGTGCCCCTGACCCAGTAGCAGGCCATTGCTGACTCATGGAGGAACCAGTGATGAAATTGCCAACATCCATTGGATCAAAGAAAAATCAAGAGAATACCAGAAAAACATCTACTTCTGCTTTCTTGACTATGCCAGAGTCTTTGACTGTGTGGATCACAAGATTCTATTCAAAATTCTTCAAGAGATAGGAATACCAGACCACCTTATCTATCCCTTGAGAAATCTGTATGCAGGTCAAGAAGCAACAGTTAGAACCAGACATGGAACAATAGACTAGTTCCAAATTGGCAAAGGAGTATGTCAAGGCTGGATATTGTCACCCTGCTTATTTAACTTATATGCAGAGTACATCATGTGAAATGCTGGGCTGGATGAAGCACAAGCTGGAATCAAGATTGCCGGGAGAAATATCAATAACCTCAGATATGCAGATGACACCACACTTAAGGCAGAAAGTGAAGAGGAACTAAAGAGTCTGTTGGTGAAAGTGAAAGAGGAGAATGAAAAAGCTGGCTTAATGTCCAATGTTCAAAAATCTAAGATCATGGCATCTGGTCCCATCACTTCATGGCAAATAGATAGGGAAACAATGGAAACACTGACAGAATTTATTTTCTTGGGCTACAAAATCACTGCAGATGGTGATGCAGCCATAAAATTAAGAGATTCTTGCTCCTTGGTGGAAAAGCTCTGACAAACCTAGACAGCATATTAAAAAGCAGAGACATTACTTTGCTGACAAAGGTCTGTCTAGTCAAAGCTGTGATTTTTCCAGTAGTCATGTATGGATGTGAGAACTGAACCATAAAGAAACCTGAGTGCCAAAGAATTGATGCTTTTGAATCGTGGTGCTGGAGAGGACTCTTCAGAGTCCGCAGGACTGCAAGGAGATCAAACCAGTCAATCCTAATGAAAATCAGTCCTGAATATTCACTGGAAGGACTGATGCTGAAGCTAAAACTCAATACTTTGGCCACCTGATGTGAAGAACTGACTCATTGGAAAAGACCCTGATGCTTGGAAAGATTGAAGGCGGGAGGAGAAGGGGAACAGAGGGTGAGATGGTTGGATGGCATCACCAAGTCAATGGGCATGAGTTTGAGCAAGCTCTGAGAGTTGGTGAAGGACAGGGAAGCCTGGCATGTTGCAGTCCATGAGGTCACAAAAAGTTGAATACGACTAAGCAACTGAACTGAACAGGCTTTTCATTGCAGTGACTTCTCTTGTTGTGGAGCATGGGCTCTAAGCACAAAGGCTTCAGTAAGTTGTGGTGCTTGGGCTTAGTTGCCCCTTGGGGGCATGTGGGATCTTCCTGGACCAGGGGTTGAACCTGTGTCCCCTGCATTGGCACCTGGATTCTTATCAACTCTACAGTCAGGGAAATCTAAAGCACTTCTCTAAAAATGATTCATGATTTATTTAGTCATTTTGCTTTTGCTGAACTTAGAAGTTAGGATGTTTCTAAATTCTAATTTTATAGTAAGCACTGCTCTGAGAAACATGAAAGTGAAAGTTAGTCGCTCAGTCATGTTCTAGTCTTTGTGATCCCATGAACTACACCCTGCTAGGTTCCTCTGTTCATGGAATTCTCCAGGCAAGTGTACTTCCTGGAGTGGGTTGCCATTTCCTTCTCTGTGGGACCTTTCCAATCCAGGAACTGAATCTGGGTTTCCTGCATTGCAGGCAGATTATTTACTGTTTGAGTATTTGTACATAAATAGTTGTTTATAGCTGACTTGTTATCTTCTTCATCTTCAAAGTGGAAATCTTACTGAATTGTAAAGAATGAACATTTTTAAGGCTCTTAATAATAAATATCGTTAGATTATTTTCTGAGAAAAACTATTCTAATTTATATTTTGCCAATAATATACTACAGTGCCTATCAGACTTTGCCTTCATTAGGATGGGGTATTCTGTTTTTTCTGGTTTTTTTTTGTTGTTGTTGTTTTGTTTTTTTGATGGCTATTAGGCCTCTTTATCTGGCTGAAAAATATTTGAAGCATGAAACTGTGTGACACAATCAGCACCAGCAGAATCATGAAACATCCTTAATTTAACAGGGTAAGAATGAATATGTTTGTGTTATTTTATTATTTTTCATTCTTTTGCTGTAATTTCCTTTTTACCTATACTTTCTCTAGATTGTGAGCCTAATGAAAATAGGAATTTCAATTTTTTAGGTATATTCTTTTCCGAGGACATCTTTATCAACTCTTAACAGTTTCTGGACAACTCATCTCAGTAATGGACTAGTGTTTCCAATGAACTGAAAACAAAATAACTCGATTCCATTATTATTACATGTTAAAGGAAGATCAAATCGAATATATTGACAGAAAATAAGGAGTTTTGTTTAAGTTTTTATATCAGAATTCTCTGTAAAAGTGTCATAATGCAAGTATGTCTGAGAGCCAGTGGGAAGTGACACAAGTAATTCATTACTAGTAACAAAGTTCTGAAATGTGAGGATGATTTCTTTTAATGAATTAGATCACATTCAAGGTTTTTATGTCCAGAAGAGGATGCTAAGAAGTTTCAAAAGATCTTAGTTTAAAAAAAAGAAAGAAAGAAAGAAATAGACAGCAGAAGCTAAAGGGACTGAATGTATCTGTCAGTTTGGAGATGGCTAATTATGGTCCTGATATAGTTGTGGGGACCCGACAGAACAGTCTGGGGCAGTCTGACAAGGAAGTCACTAGACTTCCAACTGTAGCAACCAATTCCTTCATTTTTGAAGTTGAACTAGTTGCTGAGTGTTTACAGCACTGGAAAACGTAGGGAATGTAAAAGAGAACTGTAAATCAGGACAAGTCTGGTACCATACATTGTGGATTGCATTATCTGAGAGAGAGCTGACACAAGAAAGGTAGGTAATTGAAAAATTACAATTTTCAGCTCTAATCATTCTTCTTTTTTGCAACAGAAAATTTCAAACTTGCATGAAATATCAAGAAAATAGTGTAACAAATTCTCATCATGCCCATCAATACAAAATTATCAACACCTTGCCATTCTTGTAAGTTTGACTCATAAAAAAAAGGTCTGAATACATTAAAGATTTCTTTAAAATCAATCCCCCTCTGGCATTAAGGTATAATTGACAAATAGTATATATATTTAGATGGTCAACACGTTGACTTGATTTACATACACATTGTGAAATATTCATCACAAATGAGAGAGTCACTTCCTAGGTAGGTTGATAAGAAGTCCAGGGTCCCCGAGGAGGAGAAAGGGGCCTGGAGCCCTCAAGAAGAAGAAAGGGATCTGGGGCTCTCAAGGAGAAAAAGACAAACTTTTTTCCTGCATTGCTTTGTGGTAGTCAAATAACAATGTAGCTTGCTCCAGGACATGTTTCTCCTTCTTGAGAACCTTCTGACTACTCCTGTCATCTTCAAATGTATGTTGTGGGAGTGGGTCTGGTAAAATATATAAGGCCTTGGTAAGACTACCTAGTGGGGGTACTCTCCATCTCCTGCCCCCTGTCCCCCTTCTGATGTCTATGTCAGAAGATTTCTCTGTCCTTTTTCATAGTTTACTAAAACTCTGCAGCACAAAAGCTCTTCAGTGATCAAGCCTGCTCCCTGGATCACAAATTTGACACCATTTGCTGTAAGCTATCACAACCAAGCCAATCAGCATGTCCATCACTTCACACGTTTGCCATTTTATTTTCTTTTTTATGTTGAGAACTACTACTCTTTAAGCAAATTAAAAGTACACAGCAATATTATCACATTGCTGTACACCAGTTTTCTAGAACTTACCTTTTCATCTTGCATAACTGAAGCTAAAAGCCATCATTAATAATACCAGTTTTAGCCAAGGTATATGAGAAATTATTAAAGAATAATATGGTGATCTTGTAGGTACATAAATTTTTATCTTTCTTCATTTAGAGTAGAAGGGAAGAGAAACTGTTGAGCTGGTAACTAAACACTTATGAATAGGAGCCCAAGATTTTGTTCATTCAGTCCTGCAGTCATTCATTCATTCATTCACACAGCATATTCTAGGCACTTTTCACACACATTGTCTATCTACCAGTGAGACAACCATGCTGAACCCCAAACGTGGGTCCAAGACCTTGGACAAGTGCTGTCCTTGAGCCTCATCTTTCTCATCTGTAGGATAGGGACAATACCTTCCTGAACAGAACATTGTTAGAGTTGAAATTGAAGTAAGGTCCCCAGAAATGTATTTTGTGATATATGTCACTGTTACTTATCTAAGTTTTGAAAGCATGATGAAAGAAATTAGGAGGCAGTTTCTCTCCCCCCAGAGTCCCCTTTCCCAATCTAGAAGGGCAGCAAAAAGCTCACAGAGGTTCCCTCACAATGCAACGTGTGAGATGCCACAGGACATCTCACGTGGGCTGTTCATGCCTTCCACCATCTTTCTCCAGGCCGTCCCTGCAGCCCATGGGGAGCTTCGGAGCAGCAGAGGAGGGCAGAGCCTGAGCCTCCCCTCTTCGCCTCTGGGGGAGTGCCTGGGCTCAGAACAGGAGTTTCAGCAGAGTTTGCAGCCAGGTGGGATCCTTGGAGCTGGTTTGTTCGTGCTGTCAGGTCTACCCTCCTCCACCAAAGAGCCGGTGGCCTTGCCTCCCACTCGCATGCGGCTCCTGGAAGTTTTGGCCTGACTGCCTCTTCGTCCTGCAGCCCCACACACGGCCCTACTTCTCCCAGAGCGGTGACAGCAGCGCAGAATCGGTGACCGGAGGCGACCCGGGAGGTTGTGCAGTCCCGGGAGGCGGAGACCTGGCGGGCTGTGGGAGCTCCACCCCCAGAAGCCTGTGGTTCCCGGGGCCAGCCCAGCAGACCCCAAAGGCGAAGGCGGACTGATAGCCACCTTCCCCGCCGTCGCCTCCAGGAGCAGCGGGAGCTTCACCGCGGCTAGAGCAGCGCAGCGCCGCTCCACGCCCGCCCCGGCCGGCACGATGCCGCCGCGGCACCCGGAGGTGAAGCCCAACCCTCTGCAGAAGGCGAACCTCTGCTCACGCCTGTTCTTCTGGTGAGCGCCCCCGGCCGGGATACCCGGCAGTCACGGCGCCCTCCGCTGCCGCGACTTTCGGAAACGAGTGTGGACCCTCCCAACGCTGTCCTGCTGCCCCCTGCACCCTGGGAAGGCGGGGCACGACTGGGCAAGGAAGTGGGGAGCAGGGGTGGGGAGGGGACCCGGGGACCTGGTAGCAGAGGTACGGGGTCTCCGTGCCTTGCCGCTGGCAGCTGCTCCAGAGTCAGAGAGCAGGAAGCGGGAAGGCTGCCAGGGGGAATCCCAGCCCAGTGGGAAATGCACTGAGCACCCGGCCTCTACTCTTCCCGGCTTCTCCTGAACTGCTCAGGAATTCCCAGTTCTGAACTGAAGCGTCACACCCACACCCCCTACCCCGTCCCCAGCCCCAAGCAAGAGGCTTATGAACAGCTTCCTTCATCTAATTAGTGCCTTAGACCATTGTTGTTCAGTTGTTCAGTCGTGTCCCACTCTTTGCAACCCCGTGATGGCAGCACTGCCGGTCTCTGTCCCTCACCGTCTCCGGAGTTTGCCCAAGTTCATGTCCATTGCACCCGTGATGTGATGTGATGTCATCTATATATCTCATTCTGACACCCGCTTCTGCCCTTAATCTTTCCCAGCATCAGACCCTTTTCCAGTGAGTCATCTGTTTGCATCAGATGACAAAATACTGGAGTTTCAGCTTCAGCATCAGTCCTTCCAAAGAATATTCAGGATTGATTTTCTTTAAGACTGACTGGTTTGATCTCCTTGCAGTCCAAGGGACTCTCAGAAATCTTCTCCAGCGCCACAGTTGGAAGGCATCAGTCCTTCAGTGCTCCACCTTCTTTGCCATCTTTCAGTGATGTCCCCACCTTTCCCCACATGCCCTGTGTGACAGTGTGTTCCAGCTGCCCTGGGTCCCCTCCGCCCCCAGGTCTGTGACCCTGTGTTTCTTTCCCTCTCCCTTTCTCCCTGTGTGGCTCTCACTGTGTGACCTGGTTCCTAGTTGTGGCAAATTTCACGTGGGTTAAAGATGAAAGGTCTTTTATTTAATGATTGGGAACACTATTCTTGAACACATTTTGCTTTTGCCTGGGACACACAGCCAGGGTTGGAGGATGTATTTGACCAGCCCCTTTCCTTAATTTGAGTATCTCCACTTGCATCTTTGAAGACCACTCTGGGGATAGAGTCTCTGAAGCCTGCGAGGTCTTTCCCAATCTCTAGCCTTCAGGGAAGCAGTGCATGGTCTTAATGCAGGTGGCCCTGCCCAGGAGTCATTTGGTCCTGAAACCACTGAAGGGTCCCTGAGCCCAGAGGAAACACACAGATGAAAAACAGCTCAGAGTTGAAGCTCTTAACTGAACTGTTCCATGTGGTAGCTGGGACCACTATGTGGTCCTGAACCTTTGGGCTTTAATCACACTTGCATGATTACTAATTGTTTTATTTCTGGACCCTGACCCATTTATCTTTCCCCCCAGTTCTAGTATTTTCTTGTTTTATGGAACAGCCCAGGGGATCTCCAAGGGTTGGGAGCTTCTATGCTTGTTTTGATGGTGGTGTATTCAATGTGTGTAACTTCATCTCTTGGCCATTTGGTGGCCCTTAAAGAAAGAGGGGCCTAGAAGAAGGAATATGGGTATGGTGACTGTAAATAATAATAAAGTAGGAAAAATTCTCCTTAACTTCAGGCAGGGCAAGGAACTTTCCAAACACCTTCTGTTTGTGAATTTTCAAAATGTAAAATTGGAAGGTGAGAACTTTTCATTGATTTGGTTAAGCACCCATTTCCAGTTTTCCTGCTGGAGGGAAAGGCACTATTACCTCTTATTTTATACTTGAAGGCACTGAAGCAGAGAGGTTGAGTAAGTTGCTTACTGCCACACAGCCAGTAAGTAATGGAGCAGGATCCCAAGTCAAGCAGGCTGGCTCTGAAGATAGTGTTCCTTGTATATGTAACTGATGTCACCAAATTGGTCTCCTGCCTTGTACTGGGCTCCTAGCCCAGGCTAAGACCCCTTATCTTGGCTGAAGAGGTTGCTTTTCCACTCAGATTCCCACAGCCAATAACTAAATTGATGGTGAGATTGGAACAGCACAAATTTTATTCAATGACCAAAGAATGGAGAAGCGAGAGCTTAGTTCAAAAATCAACTTCTCAACACAATTTGGGTCAAGGTAAAAGCAAGGAAATTAAATCAAGAGAGGGAGGAATATTCATGACTTATCTGAGAACAAAGGTATGGTTTGGACCTGAAGGGCAACACTCATTTTTAGTCCTTGTGTGGATTGTTGTCATAACCATTGTCAGCTTTCACTGCATGGGTGAGGATGCCATTTGGCATACTAATATATTACAGCGAATGCATAAATGAGGCTCAGGGTCTAGGGGAGGTTAGGTTTTTCACCATTTTGGGCCTGAAAGTGAAAGTTAGTCACACAGTCGTGTCCAACTCTTTGCGATCCCGTGGAATGTAACCCACCAGGTCCTCTGTCCGTGGAATTCCCCAGGCAAGAGTACTGGAGTGGGTTGCCATTTCCTTTCCAATTTTGGGCTTAACTATTTCTAACCAGTTTTTATTTTTCTCTGTAACTTCCCCCTTTGAGCCTGAGATTCAGACAAAAGCAGGAAGTGAACAGGAAAGAGTTAGTCACTCAGTTGTGTCCAACTCTTTGTGACCTCATGGACTGTAGCCTGCCAGGCTCTTCTCTCCATGGGATTCTCCAGGGAAGAATACTGGAGTGGATAGCTAAAATAGATATGATTGTCACCTGCCTGAAGTCCCAATTTCTCACACCTGGGTAAAGACTGGATAAAACTAATGATGCAGTTGGGGATACATAGAACAAAGAGCAGGAGAAGAAGAATAATTGTAAGGGGTCCTAAGAATGGCAGAAGCCCAGGAAGCTGAGATTGCCCTTTTGATACTATCCCACCCAAATTTGTTCAGTCAGGGCCCTTCTTGTTCTGAGTATTTGATCAAGCGACTTTCTCTTCATTGAATTTTTATTGGAGTACAGTTGATTTACAATGTTGTGTTAGTTTCTGCTCTACAGCAAAGTGAATCTGTTACACATATACAAATATACACTCTTTTTTAGATTCTTTTCCTATGTAGGCCATTACAAAGTATAGAATAGAGTTCTCTGTGCTGTACAGTAGGTCCTTCTTAGTTATCTGTTTTATATATTATAGTGTGTGTACATCAATCCCAGTGTCCCAATTTGTCCCTCCTCTCACCCCCTGGTAACCATAGGGTTGTTGTTTTTTTTTTTCCCTACATCTGTGACTCTAAGTCTATTTTGTAAAGAGTTCATTTGTAGCCTTTACTTACATTCCACGTATAAGCGATGTCATATGATATTCCTCCTTGTCTGCAAGCAGCCTTCTCTAACAGTCAGGTTGTACTGTCTTCTATTTGACCACTCACGTTAACACAGAAACAACAGGAAATAGTTGCAAGGGCAGGAATTCCTCCCTGATCAGCCAGCAGGTAATCAGGAGCTATGCAGTGGTGAAGTGTCATGCAGACCAGAGGCCCAGTGAAGATTTCATCTTTCTAAAGTTAGAGCCAAGTTCTTTAGTTGCCCAGGCCAATGTTCAAGTGCCTTTTTTTTTTTTTAATAGTCTTGGCTTTATAAATTGCTTCTTGTGGTAGGCTCACCAAGGATGCTACAGGGGCGACAACTCCTTCCATTACCAGTCCAGTCCAGCTGCCTCCTGACTAGATGAATGGCTCCATTTAGATGGGAGGTGGGGTGAGTGTAATTAAAATCTGAATGTGACCTGAATCAGGGTGTACGCCTTGTATAGCCCAGTATTCACTAGTAGAGTTTTCTTGGAGACAGTTAGTGGCCCAATGTGGGTGATCCTTGCCCGAGGGGCCTTGAGGACCCTCAGGGGCACACTGTCTTTAGGTTTTTTTGAGTCATGTTTAGACTAATGGTGGCGCCCTTCCATCCAGGATACTGCCTCCATAGACCAGACCCCTCCAGGTCTGGTATGATCCTGTTCCCAGAGCCCTTGGGCATGGTCTGTATCTAGAGTCAGCCATGCCTGGAGGTGGAAGGCTCGTCAGAAAGATTGATTGGGCCCCAAGAAAACAGGGATTTGACTAACACATATGCCTTTGCTGGGGTGGGGTGGCAGTGGGGGTAACCTTGATGTCCCTTGGCAGAAGCCTGGGCATGAAGGAACTGAACTGTAGGTTGGTGATTTTGTCAGCTGTTAGTGGAGTTTCCTGGAAGTTTAGGGGGCTGTATTTATTCCCTGACCGAGGCTTGAAGGTGGCAGATCCCACAGTCAGTAAAATTTCAGCCCTTATGAAAGTCTTGTGTTACATTTCAAAAGAAATTAATCTGCTAGGAAGTGATAATGAAACATGAAACCTGAGTTCTGTTCACAGAACCAAAGAATGAATTGCGGGAACTCGCAAACACAGAGGCAAGGTTTATTTTAGAAGATAGAGATACAAAGTCCTCAGCATAGACTCTGAGAGGGAGTGAAGGGCCCCCAAAAGGCAAGGATTATAGCAGTTTTATATCTTTACTAGTATTGATCTGTACATTTTTGGTTAACTCATGACTTTACTATGCGTCATTTTTGACCAATTAATGTAAACATCACAATGTCCAGTTTGTCAATTTTATGGCTTTCTTGGATCCCTCAGGTTCTCAGTTTCTCTAGACATTGCAACGCCATCCCTCGACCCTTTCTCAAGACCCCAGACCATCATGTAGGGACATGTATGTTTTACGAGCTAATGGTCTTCTTGGAGTTAGATTTTTTTTTTTCCCTTGATAAACTGGACAGCAGTTAATGATTGTCTTGTTCTGTGTCTGAATGCTTTATGACCTTCCAGACCAGGGAGGCATTCCTCTGAATGTCTGGAAATTGGAACAAAGAGTAAGATGCTTACTTGAGAAGAGAAAAATTGAAACTAAAAAAGGAATTAAAAATTGAAATTAAAATAAATCTTACACTGTCTAGCAATTTCTGCTTTAATTATAGGGAGAACTGTAAGAAAAATCAATGTATGAATTTTAGTTGGAAATATGTTACTTATCTTTAGGACATCTTCAGAAGGTCGGGGTCATAAAGAGGCTCATGTGAGGGGAGTCTGACAGGGCTGTAAGGGTCCAGAGCCTGTTGGACTCAGTGTGTTGTACTGTAATGTGATCCCCTGTAAAACTTCCTTTGTGTTATTAGCTGAACTAAGGAGGTCTTGAGACCACAAGTTTGGTCTTATGTGAATATGACTGAGGCATTCTTGAGTCTGATAGGCTTCCCTGGTAGCTCAATGGTAAAGAACTTATCTGCCAGTGCAGGAGACACGGGTTCAATTCCTGAGCCAAGAAGATCCCCTGGAGGAGGAAATGGCAACCCACTCCAGTATCCTTGACTGGGAAATCTTATGGACAGAGGAGCCTGGAGGGCCGCAGTCCATGGGGTCACAAAACCAGTCAGACATGACTTAGCCACTAAACAACAACAGCAAAATCCTTGAGTCTGATGCAGTTCAGAAAATGTAAGTGCTTGGTAATATAGGAATGTATCTACGGCCTTATCCACAATGGCCATTCAGCTCTATTCTGTGCTCCCGAACCAAGGTAACTTTATTTTGATTTTTAAATGTATTTTTCTTAATAATTAAAGTAGATGTACAATGTATGTTCAGTAGACCACAAACAGAGTATTTTAGTTAAGTTATAGTGTGTGTAAGCCAAAGTGACTTACTGACACCCTGATATATGTGTTTATGTGTTTGTAAGCATGTGTCTAATTTTCTCCCTGCATCTTTGTATATTTAAAATGTAGACTTCTTTTAAAACAATGTCCATGAATGTAGGATTCTAATTAGACAAAGATGTGTAATTTGGATATATGTCACTGTCTTTTTAATTTTTAACAGGTGGCTAAACCCATTGTTTAAAATTGGTCACAAACGGAAATTAGAAGCAAATGACATGTACTCGGTGCTTCCAGAAGATCGCTCCTAGCACCTCGGAGAAGAGCTGCAAGGGTGAGCCCAGGCAGGAGGGAGAAGGGGAGGGAGAGTGAGAATTTCCACGTGTGGCTAAAGGCTTGTGGGGAGGGGCCTTTGCCTTCCTCTGGGGTCTTCTGAGCCTCCTTCCCTGACACTGAACCCTCACCCCTTCATGCTGACCCCAGGCTTAGCCCACTTTGGAGGTTGGGGGAGCCTGTGTTCCCTGTGTGAGTGGATGTGGAGAGAGCCCACAGCCATGGCCCTGGAGGCTGAGCTCTGGCCCCAGAGGTGGGGTCCCTGGAGGACAGTGTCTGCCCTTCTGAGCTGCTCATGACCTGTGAGTTCAGCAAAGCTTAGCAGGAACTTGTTTCTATAATCTGGGACTTTTCTCTGAAGACCTGGTCTGGTGCTTTTCCTAGTGCTTCAGAGTCTGCACCGCTCATCTTCCGGGAGCCCTGCAAGCAGTTATCCAGTGTCTATGGGGCCCCACAGAGCGCCCTGTAGTGAAGGCTCATCTTCTGCTCTGTCCCCTCCCCTGTTTTCTATGGCAGGGTTGGTCTTCACGGTGCTTTGTTTCTCTCCGCAGGTACTGGGATCAAGAAGTGTTGAGAGGCCAGAAAGATGCGCGGGAGCCTTCTTTAGTGAAAGCAATCGTAAAGTGTTACGGGAAATCCTACTTAGTTTTGGGAATGTTAACATTTCTTGAGGTAAAAGCTTTTACATATAGCGCTTTGCTTTTCAGTGTACATGAGTCAGTCCTGAGATGGATGGACTGAGGCGGGGAGAGGACAGGGGTTTGAGGTCTAAGGGTAAATAAATCTCATCTAGGAATCATGATGTAGATCGGTGGTTGTATTTATCTTTAGTATAGACAGATTCTTAAAGGACTTGACCTCTGGAGATTACTATTTTTCTTTTAACTGATTAAAATATAGTGTAATGGGAAGATAGCACCAGAAAGGAAAGGTATTTTATATCATGTTAGGATGTTCTTGATGCTGAATATAAATGCTGAGTGACCCTAGACCAAAAGAATATCTTACAACCTCAGGGAATATGTGTCCTGTGGTTTGGAGGAAGTAAGCTTCAGAGGACAGAGACGAGAAGATGGCAACAAATGTAACAGATTCCAAAACAAAGGCCAGAAGTGGAGTTTTAATAAAGTATTTGGACAGTAATTTGAAGTAAAGGGTTTATGTAGCAACAACAGAACTATGTTCAACAACATGGAACTGAACATTATTTTTCATACAAAGTTAAAAGCACATTATATTTCTTTCCTGACCACTTGCCCAGTCCCAATATCTTTGAGAGAGACAAGCTTCATCACAATGATTTCATCTGATTGATGACTGTCATTTATAACTTTATTGCTGCTTCTGTCTCCGGTATTCCTTTGGAAAAGGTGTATGGATTCATTACATATTCTAATGTATTGCCTATAGATGGTAAGATAAAGTCAAACATGTATCTGCTGATACTTTTTAAATTGGCCTGTCCTTAGAAATGTCTCTTAACAGTAGGCTTCCCTGGTGCTCAGAAGAATCTGCCTGCAATGCAGGAGACCCATGTTCAATCCCTGGGTCAGGAAGATACCCTGAAGAAGGAAATGGCAGTCCACTCCAGTATTCTTTCCTGGAGAATTCCATGGACAGAGGAGCCTGGCATGCTCCAGTCCAGGGAGTTGCAAACAGCTGGACACGACTTGGAGTCGAGTCCAGAATAATGTAAGACATTTTACAGGTGCTCAGCAAGTAATTGTTGGCTTTCCCAGGTCACATCTGATCAGTGCTTTCTAAGAAAGGATCATCCCCTTTCTGTGGAACAGAACCTGGGGCCTTGCATCTGGGCTGGAGCTGCCAGAGCTCCCGAGAGCTCTTCCCTGGGATGTCCCTGGCACATCCTTCCCTAGGGTGCCCCCTCCCCATAGGCCAGGTCATCCAGGCCAGACCCCTGAGGAGGAGCTTCAACTTCAGCATGAATTCTGTGCACCCTCCATGCCGGTTTCTGTCCTGGCTGTAGGGGTGTTTTGCTGGTTGAAGGGAGTCCTGGTAGCCTGGCATTGGCAGAGGGTGGAGGAGGGGATGGGCAGGGAAAATTAAAGGCAGAAAGTTGTGAGGTCAGTGACCTCTATTACCCTGAAGATCCTGGGTCAAGACCCCCCAGAGGACAGTCCTCCTGGGGACACAGTGCCGGCAGCCCCTTGTTCTGGCTGAGCCTGCTGGAGGTCTGCTGCAGACCCCCTGGGTGGCTCGTGCTCTCCGTGGTCCCTTATTGCTGCCTTAGGGATATGGGAGGCCTGTGAGTGTGTGAGAGCAGGAGGGATGGAAGATGCAGTTGCTGTGAAAGGGGTGTTTTAGGTGGAGAAGGTGTGAGCTGTTGTCAGTCCATTGTGTTGGGGTGAGGTGGGTGGGCCAGATGGTTCACAGGTGGGCGGCATGGCTCTTGTTTAAAGGCTGTGCTGTACTGAAGGGCCTACGGGCAGTGGGCAGCTGGATAGGTGAAATATGACTCACACAACTGGAGAGACCAGAGAATCTATCAGCTCACAGGTGACTGGATGGTTCTGGTTGGATGGAGTTCTCACTGACGTCAGGAGAGGATTGGCGATTGTGCCAGAGGGTGGACAGCTATGTGGGGCAGAGTGCCACCTTAGACAGGGCTCTGACCACCTAGATGCTGCAGTGCCTTGTGAAGGACAGCGGGTGGGAGAGGGAGCAGGAGCCCGTCAGGCTGTCCCAGCCCTTCTTTGTCCCATGTGCAGCTGTCCCGGTGATGGTATTTCCACATAGTCACAGTAAGTCTCTGCTTGAAATACACAGGTGGCAAGCTGGTGTGGCCTGTTTGTGCAGAATTTCCTGACCTCACACAGCAGAGCTCTCATGAATTCTGCTTATCAGGAAACCCTGGGGCCTCGGTGTGTGCCTGTGGCTCTTGCCAAGTGCCTGGTTGGGTGAGCGGCCTCATGGTTTAATGTTGGATCATATCAGGAGCAGGTCTCTCTCTGCTGTCCCTGGTTCTCTAGTTTCTCTTTGGTACCAGATGCTAAAGAAGCCTAAAGTCAAGTGGGTCTCAAAGCATAGCCCATGTGTCTGGGTTTGAACTGAGCTGCCGGTTTTTCTTGCTGTCCTGCGCTCTTGGCTCTTTGGGTGGGGTCACTAAACCTCGATGGATCCCATCCTAATATGAGCTTTGGTTCTTGGCTGTGGCAGCTCATGGGAGAAGCAGACATAGAGGGAGAGGCCTCAGGATCTGGGGTTCTTCCTGGGAGTGAATCTGCCCCACTGTGGTGCTGGGAGTGCTGGTTTCAAAGTTGTCCAGCCCCTGGAATACATCCTGCCAAAAGTGAAAGTGTTAGTCTCTCAGTTGTGTCCACCTCTTTACTACTCCATGGACTATAGCCCGCCAGGCTCCTCTGCCCATGGAATTCTCCAGGCAAGAATACTAGAGTGGTTTGCTGTTTCCTTCTCCAGGGGATCTTCCTGACCTGGGGATCAAACCCAGGTTTCCTGCATTAGAGGCAGACAGTTTACCATCTGAGCCACCTGAGGGTCCAGAAAGGTCCCTGGGGACTGCATAAGGTGCAAGTGGTGGACCTCTGGCCTCTCTTTTAGGATATTGGTTGTTGGGTGGTCTTGGTGGAGAAGTGGGGAGTAGAGGACCATAAATGTAAGTGTTCATCTGTGTAGTAGTACTGCTAGTACTAGTAGCAGTGCTACTTAGTTTAATAATTGCTTTTATGAAGCAACTTCCCATGTTGTGATCTATCTGTACTTCTTGTTGGTCTTTGTATTTTAGACAGTGGAAAATGTAAACTCAATCCAGAAGTCTCTAAAACACAGATGTGTTTCCTTGGTGACCTCCAGCCCTCTTCAATTCCTTGGGTTCACAGAACGCCCCGTCGATCATCCATGATCCCAAGCAGTGTGCTCTTTCCACTCACAGCACGAGCCGGGCCTCCCAGGTACTCCTGGCAGCACCGGTGGGAAAAAGCAGGGTGATGCCAGTCCAGGGTGAGGCTTTTAGGTTTTAGGATTTTGAGATATGAAAACCTCTGTCCTATGAAAAGTGAGGAGTATCTCTACTACTCAGAGAAACAGGTACCAGGCTGTGGAGCCCTTGCAGGTCACCCCTAATTAGAACAGAACAGCCAGAGAGTTCCCAGCACCCTGGCCCCTGTGTGCACCTCCACAGGTACTGCAGGAGGGGAGGACGGGTCTGCCGTCCCGGGGCCCTCAGGGTGGAGAGGAGGAGCCGGAAGTCTCTGCCTGGTCCTGAGTCACAGAGACCACCTCCCCAGGTCATCAGGGCTTCTCTCTGAGAGGTGAGGTCTCCACTTGCTGATGTGTAAGTGGGGTGACCTCAGAGAGCCAGAGTGGGTTCACCCAGTCCCTTCCCCTGAGAGGGGAGGTGTGGCCAGGGGTTACGTCTCCTTCCCAAGACCCTAAGAAATGGCCCAGCCTTGTCTGGTCACTTGGCCTCTGTCTGAGACCACTTTTACTGATGGTCTCTGGTCCAGGCAGAGGCTGTGGGAAGCCCATGTGTGTGTAAACCTTCACTTTGGAACTCAACTGATGGGCAAGAAGTAAACTGAATCCTCTGCATCCCACAGTGGGCTCTGTGCCTGGACTCATGGCTGGTTCCCTGAGAGCTGCAGTGGACTTTCCCTTTATTTCCCAACCCTTTCTTCCATGTGTCCCTCACTTTTCTCAACCCAGGAGGCTGAGAAGTGGCTGCTGGTGGCAAAGATACTGTGGGTTGAGTGCAACCACTGAGGACCACACAGCAAGGGAGAGGAGGAGGGGGCGTTGAGCCAAGCAGAAGGGGAGCTGCAGAGCAGACCTGCTGTGTGCACCCTGCTGGTTCTTGAGTGCATAGCATTAGCCAGTAGGTATTAGTAATATCCACAGTGATGACCTTGAGTTATAAATGAGGGTAATGATTTTCAATCCATTTTTCTTTTCTTTTTCTAAGTATATGTAACTTTTTATTGCAAAATTAAAAGAATTTTTTAAATTAAAGTATGATTGGCTTATAATGTTTTATTAGTTTCTGGTATACATCATTAGTGATTTAATATTTGATACAGTATATAATAATTTTAGTTACCAACTGCCACCATAAAAAGTTACTCCAGTATTAATGAATGTATTTCCTATGTTATATATTACAATCTTGTGATTTATTTTTAAAGATTTTATTTATGTATCTTTTCTCCCAATCCCCTTTTATTTATTTGATAAATTGGTGTTTGTACCTCTTAGGTTTCCTTACTTATTTTATTTGTTCACTTCACTCCCCTCAATCCATTTTCTTTAAGTAGCCAGGGTGGTAGGTGTCTGTTTTTTAAAAGACTGCATTCATAATGGTTAAAAACTTTAGCAATCTGCTTAGAAGTGAAACTTTAATTACAGGCTAGAAAATTTGGCTTTTACACATGATTTTTCTCAAGAGTTCTTGTTCTACTATGATCACTTGTAAGCTTCTATGAGTTTTCCAAGCCCTTTGCCAAACCAGCCTCTTCCTTTATGAATAGAGTAAGTCTCTGCCCTGGACTTCTGTTAATAAAAATGTTGAAATGATTTCAGAGCACTTTGAGCTGTTGCAGCTCATTTAGTTGTCCCAGGATTCCTCCGAGGGAGGCAAGGTGGGAATTTTCATAGATAAGGACCTGGAGATGCAGGAGGATGCTTGATGGGCTTAGAATCTTATGACTTGCAGGTGATCGACCTGGTTTCTGAAGCACAGCTTTCTGATTCCTAGACCATCGCTCTCTGCATCATGTCCTGAGGCTTCCTCTCCTCCCACAACCTCAACTCTTCTTGCTATTTCGCATGTGTATCAAAGATATACATGTTAATAAAGTTCTGTTTGATTTTCTTCTGTTATTCTGTCATTTATTATAGGGATCCTCAGCTAAGAACTCAGAAGGGTAAAGGGAAATAAGCCCCTATGTCAGCCTAAGTCAGCTTCAATAATTGCTATAATGAGCAGTCTTGATTCATCTGAAACTCACTTTCACTTCCCAAGATTATTTTAAAGCAGTTCCAAGACATCATATTGTTTTTATCCATAAATATTTTAGTATGTATCTTTAAAAGATGTGGAATCTCCCCCCACTAGACATATTTAGCATAAACATTGTTATTACTATGCATAAATATTAACTTCAATATCATCAATATCTAGGCAGTGCTCACAGTTGTCTACTTCCCCTCTTGCTGTCAGAAGCAGTGTTAAATAAGGTACTTTTGGCTGACATAGGTTATACAGATTGCTTTTCTGTTCCCCTCCACCCCATGCATCTAGGTTGTTTGTCTTGTAGAGATTCCCACAGACTGGATTTGACTGATCGCTTCTCTCCCTGTGTCAATTAACATGTTCCTCTGGCACCTTAGGTTGGTGTTTAGGTCTAGAATTTGATGTAACTCCTTTGGATTTTCTTCACCCCTTTTGTCTATGTAGGAGGTAGGGTTGTATATCTCCCTTATGAGGTACATAACATCTTTTGTGTGTAGGGAGGTGGTGGTATAGGTGTGTGTGTAATGTTAGGAGCTATTCATGATCCTTTTTCAAAGCCCATTAATTCATTAAAGGTTGCAAAATGGGGATGTTCTGAGCTCTTTGATTAACCCTGAAATATAGTATTTATAGGGAGAGTAGGATAAAATGATTTTTTCACTTTTTAAAACCTGTTTTCAAAATGATAAGTTGGTTTTCCTCTGGGGCTAGTGAGTTTTTATTGTTTGTTTAGTTTGGTTTTGTGAATGTCAGTTTGAGCTCATGGATTTCAACATTTCTGATCTGCTTCAGTCCATTTCATTTGTTATGCTTGTGCCAGCATTTGGCCATCTTTGGGCAGTGGGGGTCTATTCAGGTTGGGTCCTAAGTGTTTTGCACATCTCTAGAAGTCCTTGCTAGTTTTTTTTTTTTTTTTTTCGATGTCTTTTTTTGTTTTGTTTTTTGGTTTCTGGTATGACAGGATATTTTTATCTCATTTTGTACAGCATTTGCTCAGACCTGGAGTCATCCATTTCTTCAAGCAGCCCTGTCTTCTTTTAGTGTGAAATGGTATTTATAGACCATAGTCTGGTTGCTAGAGGAGCTTGCTGCTCTTAATTGTTTTTCTTGGCTTTTTCATTAGACAAAGTTAGAATACATTTTTTTAAGGTAAACAAATATGTTTATATGGGTGTTTCCAATCCAATTCAGATGCAGGACACTAGTGTTTTTACTTCATCTTATTGTGCTTCAGTTCAGTTCAGTCACTCAGTCATGTCAGACTCTGAAACTCCATGAACCGCAGCATGCCAGGCCTCCCTGTCCATAACCAACTCCCGGAGTGTATTCAAACTCATGTCCGTTGAGTCAGTGGTGCCATTCAACCATCTCATCCTCTGTCATCCCTTCTCCTCCTGCCTTCAATCTTTCCCAGCATCAGGGTCTTTTCAAATGAGCCAGTTCTTCGCATCAGGTGGCCGAAGTATTGGAGTTTCAGCTTCAACATCAGTCCTTCCATTGAACACCCAGGACTGATCTCTTTTAGGATGGACTGGATGGATCTCCTTGCAGTCCAAGGGACTCTCAAGAGTCTTATCCAACACCACAGCTCAAAAGCATCAAATCTTCTGCACTCAGCTTTCTTTATAGTTCAACTCTGACATCCATACATGACTACTGGAAAAACCATAGCCTTGACTAGACAGACCTTTGTTGACAAAGTAATGTCTCTGCTTTTTAATATGCTGTCTAGGTTGATCATAACTTTCCTTCCAAGGAGTAAGTGTCTTTTAATTTCATGGCTGTAATCACCATCTGCAGTGATTTTGCAGCCCATAAAATAAAGTTAGCCACTGTTTCTGCTGTTTCCCCATCTATTTGCCATGAAGTGATGGGACCGGATGCCATGATCTTAGTCTTCTGAATGTTGAGTTTTAAGCCAACTTTTTCTCTGGCCTCTTTCACTTTGATCAAGAGTTTCTTTAGTTGTTCTTTACTTTCTACCATAAGGGTGGTATCATCTGCATATCTGAGGTTATTGATATTTCTTCCAGCAATCTTGATTCCAGCTTGTGCTTCATTCAGCCCAGTGTTTCACATGATATACTCTGCATATAAGTTAAATAAACAGGGTGACAATATATAGCCTTGACGTCCTCCTTTTCCTATTTGGTACCAGTCTGTTTTTCCATGTGCAGTTCTAACTATTGCTTCCTGACCTGCATATAGGTTTCTCAAGAGGCAAGCCAGGTGGTCTGGTATTCTCATTCAGAATTTTCCACAGTTGATTGTTATTGTGCTTACATGTCTCTCTTCTCCCATCATCTATTCTCTTTGTCCAATGTCTAAGCCCAATTCTCAATGATATCAACATAATTATTCATTTGTGTACCTTATAAATTGACTTCTGAAAGCAATTTAATATTTTTATTTTCTTTTGGAGTTCATATTGTGTTCACATGGTTATATCATGCAGAGAATGTGTTTTGAAATTATTTTGTTTCAAATCACTTTTTATAGTTCTTTTTTGTATGGCTCTGCAAACCAACAGGATGGGTATATATATTTAGGTACTTTTATGTAATTTTAATCTAAAATTTTAGGAATTGCTTTTTAAAAAATTTAGTTATCTTGTACTTAGAATTCTGTATAATGTTTTCATGATTCCAAAATCAAGAAAAGGCTACTTAAAGAAGTCTGATATTCTAATTCTCCTCCTTTTATAGATAACTTTCCAGGCTAATTTTGATTCATCTTTTTATATATTTCTTAAATATATATTTTTCTGAACATTTTATTTTTCCGACTGTGCAGAATGAACATTTTCAATTTCAATTCTGTAATCTCTGGACTTTTCTGGAAGTGTGAAATGTGCAATGGAACTCTGGTAAAGTGTTTGTGATCATTGTAATTCCTGCAGATCAGGTCTGCAGCCATTCCAGGCTCAGATGCCATGACAGTGCAAGAGTGGAGGTTAGCAGATACTTACATGGGGTTAATTTCCGCATCCAGAATCTACAGGGAGAGGAATCTTCTCCACCCTAATCAGTTGAACCTAAACCAGTTTCTGGAGGCTGGGCCTTGGGTGTCAGAGTGCACTTATCCCCTCCCAGGTGATGTTAAGGTGCAGTCAGGATGAAGACCTGTAAGAGATGAGTGAAGGCTAGTATATCTAGAATCCTGATGGTTATGATTTCCGCAGGTTCACTGTTTTTCCTCCTTATCTTTGGATTTTTCTCAACTCTACATTTTGTCACCTTTCACCCAGTTCTAAAGATTCTATTAATTCTGTCTACAAGCCTACTCTTTTCTGCTTATATGTCTCACTCAAGCACTTGGTAAAACTTTGATAGCTTGTTTCTATTTTTGTGTTTCTTTCCCCATGAATGAGATATGGGGAAATTGCATGAGAAATGTTTCAAGTGCATTAACATGGAGAAGGAATTCTACCCACTCAGAAGTTCTAGCATCTAAGCTAACTGTGCAAGAAGTTACCCTAAGAAGCAAAAGGTGGGACCCAATGTCAGGTATCAATAAATATTCACTCTATCAATAAATGTCTACTTGAGCATGTCCCTGGTGCAGATGCCAGGTTTTTTTTTTTAACTAATTTATTTATTTTAATTGGAGACTAGTTGATTTACAATATTGTGGTAGTTTTGCCAAACATCGACATGAATCAGCCTTGGGTATACATGTGTTCCCCCATCCAGAACCCCCCTCCTAGCCCTCCTACCTTCCTTCCTACCCCATCACTCTGGCTTGTCCCAGAGCACCAGCTTTGAGTGCTCTGCTTCATGTGTCAAACTTGCACTGGTCATCTGTTTTACATATGGTAATATATATGTTTCAATGCTGTTTTCTCATATTGTCCCAGCCTCACCTTCTCCCACTAGTCCAAAAGTCTCTTCTTTACATCTGTATATCTTGCTGCTGTCTTGTGTATAGGGTTGTCATTACTGTCTTTCTAAATTCCATATATATTAATATGCATTGTTACTGTCTTCCTAAATTCCATATATATGCATTAATATACTGTACTGGTGTTTCTCTTTCTGACTTACTTCACTCTGTATAATAGACTCCAGTTTCATCCACCTCATTAAAACTGACACAAACGCATTCTTTTTTATAGTTGAGTAATATTCTGTTGTGTATATATACCACAACTTCCTTATCCATTCATCTGCCAATGGACATCTAGGTTGCTTCCATGTCTAGCTATTGTAAACAGTGCTGTAATGAACACCGGGGTACATGTGTCTCTTTCAATTCTGGCTTCCTCAATGTATATACACAGCAGTGGTATTGGTGGGTCGTATGGCAATTCTATTTCCAGTTTTTTAAGGAATCTCCACATTGTTCTTCATAGTAGTTGCCAAGGTTTTTGATCCCTGGTCAGGGAACTAAGATTCCGCATGCCACATTGTATGCCCAAAATAAAAAGTCTGCCTCAGAGACTGAGACTTTCAGATAATCCTGAGTAATTGATGTGGTGGTATTAAATTCAGCTCTTTTAAAGATCCTTTATGATTTCAGATTTGTGGAATTCTTGTGAAAGAATAAAACTATATGCTCAATTGGTTTGTGGAAAGAATATACATGTGGTCACAGATTGATGTCAAAGAGGAAGGGTTTAAGGGGGCAGTGTTTGACCTTGTTCCTGCTTATCAAGAACATTTTAATTTGGTTAGTTTCATGGTTGATAGGAGAAGGCAGTGGCACCTGACTCCAGTACTCTTGCCTGGAAAATCCCATGGACAGAGGAGCCTGGTAGGCTGTAGTCCATGGGGTCGCTAAGAGTCAGACATGACTGAGCGACTTCACTTTCACTTTTCACTTTCATGCACTGGAGAAGGAAATGGCAACCCACTCCAGTGTTCTTGCCTGGAGAATCCCAGGGACGGAGGAGCCTGGTGGGCTGCCGTCTATGGGGTCACACAGAGTCGGACATGACTGAAGTGACTTAGCAGCAGCAGTAGCATGGTTGATAATAAATATTTTCTCAGTTGTTTTATCTCTTATTAGTTGAAGGTGAGAATCGGAAATGTGCAGATGAGAGAATTCCTTGGTGGTGTGTGCTCACACCAGTGTACACGTGTTGGGATTAGGTCCTGGGAATGCTGCTACCCGTGTCTGTGTCCCCAGCCACAGCCACTCATTGCCTCTGAGAGATTCTCCAAGATAAACAGAGTCTTCTGAAATTGGACCTTTCCTTGGGATTCACACCATTATTTGATTTAGAGTTAATACTTGGAACAGAGCATTGACCATATGTAGGAGCTAATCTTCTGGTAGCCGGAAAATCTTTTACCGGTTTGCCTCAGACAGTTTTACCAAATGCCAGAAATGGAAATATTCACAGATTACAAATGCTGCTGCCAGCTATCCTGTTAAATGACTCTTCATCTCTAACCTTTCCTTGTGCGTGGAGGGGATGGATTTACTCAGTGTACCTTTCAGGGCCATAGTCACTTCTGCCCTGTGTGTTCTGGAAGCTTGCAAGAATCATATTTAATATGTGTATTCTTATTCTCTATATGTACTTTGGGGTTTTGTTTTCACAATTTTGTGCTATTAACTATTTTGCTTTCTATTTTTTTTTTAAAGAGAAATTACTGGAAAATTGTTATTTGCTTGCTGTTATTTTTCGTATGGAGTATAATATCAATTTTCTGTTTTCAATAGTTGCAACCTATGCCAGAATGGAGATTTCTTGTATATTATACTTTTTGTCACTTTTCTGAATCACCGTTACTGCCCCTTGCTAGAGGAAAACTTATGCATTTGTACTCAGTCACTCAGTTGTGTCTGATTCTCTGTGACCCCAAGGACTGTAGCCCACCAGGCTCCTCTGTCCATGGGATTCTCCAGGCAAGAATACTGGAGTGGGTTGCCATTTCCTCCTCTAGAGGATCTTCCCAACTTAGGGATCAAACCTGCATCTCCTGTGTCTCCTGCACTGAGATGAATTCCTTACCATTGAGCCATTGGAGGAAGTCTGAAAATAGTGCTTAAGAATAACAAATGACTTTCCTCCCAAATTACATCAGATCAAAGTAACAGGTCATGACTGAAAACCTTTGTTATCTTTTTGAAAATTTCAATTACAAAGAAAAACCATTATCAAGAAAAAAAAAAAAAAAGAATTGACAAATGAGTGGAAGGTATGGGCCGTGAATGGCATTATACCTTAATGAGGCTTTTTGCTAAACTGGTTTTTTTTAATATTTATTTATTTGTCTGTGCTGGGTCTTAGTTGCCACATGTGGGATGTAGTTCCCTGACTAGGGATCTAACCCAGGTCTGTTGCATTGGGAATGTGGAATCTTAGCCATCAGACCACCAGGGAAGTCCCACAACCGGGTTATTAAATGAAAAAAAAAAAAAAAAAAAACAGTGAAAAAAAACAGATATGTTTAGGTGGTTGATCTGCCTTTATTTACGCCTTTTTGCTGGATTTGTTGCACTTAACCATATTCTATTTGGTGAGTGATATTACTCTTATTTCTCCTGTAATTACAAGGATATTAGGCTCAAATGGAGAGCTGTGTAAAAGGCAACAGTGATTCCCAAAGAGAACCATAAATTTCAGGAATTTGGGGATGTCGGGTGTTACTGCTGGGCTTCTGGTGCTTTGTGGCTGCAGCACTGGACTGCCCTTGGCGACAGCAGGGCTGGGACTGCCCGTGTGCACAGTTTGACATGTTTGCTTCTCTGTGTGAGCCTCCACGTTTCCATCTCAGGAAACTCTATAAACAGTGTGTTTGACAATCTTCTATATGAGGGACTCTTCCAAGAGGTCTCTCTGCCTCTTGGGATGGATGACAGGACACTGTGGAAATGTATCAGAACTGATCATTTTGCTGTGGTCTGATTATGTTACTTATACTTCTTCAGCTGAATAGTGTTCTCTTTATTCTCTATAGTAGATGAAAATTTCCCTGACTTCATGGAAGGAGAGGCAGTTAGTGCAGCCTGTGAACGTGTATGTGTGTGCATGTATGTGTGCATGTGTGTAGAACAAGACAGGAATGCTGAGGTTTAATGAGACACCCATAAGAAGGATGGGGACATCTGTTGATAAATATCCTGATCAGGCACTAGTTGGCTAAGAAAATGCTTAGTGTTTTTGTTGTTTGGTGTTATGGATTCTCCTTCCCTTCCTCTTGTATGTGGGTTCCTCAGCTTCAGGTAGATAGAAGAGAGTTATCAAAGCAAACCTGTCAATTGCTTATCCTGTCTGTGTTAGTGAGGCAGGATTGCCAAAAAAAGAATAAGCCCTGTTCCTGAAAGACTCTCAAACTTTTAACATTTTGTCTTTTATGAAGTCTTTGGAGGAAATGATGTTGAGGCTGGAAATGTTTACTTTAGGTGACTTGGATTCATTGAGTGATTTTCCTTGATGTTGATGGAAGGGAACCTGGGGAAAAGGAGACCTTCAAGGGGTGACTAGAGAGAGGAAGTAGGTTGTGGGGTGGAGTGGCTGTTTGGAAGGATAGGTAGGTGTTGCTGTTTCTTTGCCTTTTTCTTTGGGAAAGAAACTTGCTTTCCCTAAGTCTTACTCAGGGTGGAAGCCTCAGTGCACCTTGTGTCAATTGGTTTAGCCTTGGGGAAGAGATGATTTGGAACATTTCTTCCAAACCACCAAGTGCAGTGGATGGTGAATGGAGAACCATGGAAGACATAATTTTTTAGCTTGGCCTCCAGCATGTTTAATTTTTTACTCCAAGGAACATTCCAACTTCTAGAGGGTAGAGACATAGTGAGGCAGTGCTCCCGGGAGCTGAGCGCCTGCAGAGCTGCCAAGCCTGGTTTCTTTGTGGTGTTCCAACTGAAGCTGGTTTCCTTTCTCTTGATCTACAGACATGTGGAGTTTGGGATGGAAAAGAGTGAGTGTTTGTGCCAGGGTCTCAGTTCATAAAGATTCATGCTAAGAAGGTGATGAAAGCATGTCTCCCAAATGTGAACCAGGTTGACTTTCTATTGGGCTCGAACATTGAGAGTACAGGGGACAGGGGTAGGCTGCCAGCAGGCTAATTCATATGGAAACAGATTGCTTCCTCTTCTTTTGCCACCTTTTTCCGTATTCATCTTAAGGCTCCCTTGTATTGTGCCAAATGACTTCTAAAGCACTGGTTGTGATATTTATACTGAGTATCCACAGTGTATTAGGCATGAGGTACTAAGGCTTTACTTACTATCTTTGAATGTAAAATTTTGCCATAAGGTTAAAACTTGCCTGCTTATCTTACAGAAGATAGTGGATCTGCATATTTTTCTTTTAAATTAGCCATGAATGTAGCATTTTGTCAAAATGTATTTTTAATCTGCTAAAGTAAATCTTGGATTAAGAAAAACTTACATTTTTAATTAAGACTTTTTTCTTTTCTTTTAGGAAGGCACCAGAGTAGTTCAACCTATATTTTTGGGGAAAATGATTAGTTATGTTGAAAACTATGATCCTACTGATTCTGCCACTTTGCCTGAAGCTTACGGCTACGCGACAGGGCTGAGTTCCTGCGTGCTCGTGTGGGCCGTTCTGCACCACTTGTACTTCTATCACATTCAGCGCGTGGGGATGAGGCTGAGAGTAGCCGTGTGCCACATGATCTACTGCAAGGTGAGTGTCACTGTCACTCAGTACCATGGTGTAACCTCCGCTGAATCCTCAGGGACATTTAGGGAAAGTTCTCTGTAAACTAAAAATTATGTAACTGGGCTCGTTTACATCTTCCTAGAGAAGCTTGCTATTTGCATCAAGCCAAGTTTGTTGTTGTTGATGCAAGCTTTACCAGTAAATAATGAAATATTTTCTTTCGAGATCAGCTGTGGGCTACCCTTGACAACTTTTCACCATAGGCTGTTGCATAATACCCACTAAATTTGTAGTATTAAATTAATACTAAATTATATTTTTAAATATTAAATTAATATTTAAAAATAAGCATCAAAAGTATCAAACTGATTTTCAGTGTCTTCATGCTTAAATCCCATAGTGCTGTTTATAGAAATTTTTTGTTGTTGTTCATTAAAACCTTAATTTACATCAGATATTTATTTAACAGGGAATGTAGGAGATTGGATCTATAAAACTATATCTAGAAGCAGAGAATGTATTTGAGAAAGGGAATGATTATAATATTAAAAGACCCATCTAATTATATTCAACATAATTACATTAACTAAAGGAAAAGATAAAAAGAATTCATGTCAAATATAGACTCACTCACTATATTTTATAGACATGATTGTTTTTAATGGTATTGAATAAAGTAGTAGGGTATTTGAGATAAAACTTGAAATTTTACAGTTTTGTTAATTCTAGAGAGAATTTGTTGCTCTTCATATAGACTATTTTAATACAATATTTCCTTTTATCTTTAGTATGTATCATAGCACTTTTAATAAGAACTGATTTAATGTATTCAGCGATTTTGTATTGACGAATGCCATGAAATTATTTCACAGTTTACCCTGGTGTAAACTAGTATAAAAGGAAGAAGAATTTCAGGTATCCTTACCAAGGGATTGCCACAGATATGTAAGTGTCAAGAGCTGAAGGGTTGTGTTTAAATTTGATTTTGGCTATCTCTTTGCCTCAGACTGTTTGCTTTAAAAAAAATCCTTATTTGACTGCATTGTAGCCTTGAAATTTTCCAAGAGAGTAGACCTGCAATGTTCTCACCACACGTGTAAAATAAGATAACTATATTAGGTAGTGGATACTTTAAGTGGTTTTACTATAGTAATCATTTCCCAATGTGTATTTATATAAAAGCATCATGTGGTAACCTTAAACATATGAAATTTTTATTAATAAATATAGCCCTCATTGAAAGATAAAGCCAAACAGCTTAAATTGAAAATATTTCTTCTTTAACCTGGTTGTTACTTATCTAGAGCTTCCATTTCTTCAGAATACTTCTGTCAGCAGAAAGTGAGATGTCATCTCATCTTTCCTTGAGCAGAGTCGTATACATTTCAGGACTGTGTGAACCTGGAGACCTGGCATCTCACTGTCTTGTTTGGTAGCAGCATCTGAGTTGGTTCCCTTCTGGGTGATGTGGAAATCCCAGCAGTGCCCACACATTCCAGTCAGGGTCTTCATTGCTATTTATCATCATCTTTGTTATTCTGTTGCATCTTTAACCATTTAGGAGATGGATACTCATATTTCCCCACCAATTGGCTAAATGTTTGTCTTTTCAGATCATGCTTAACTCTCATGTGAGTGATAGTCACTCAATTGTGTCCGACACATTGTGACCCCACGGACCATAGCCTGCCAGGCTCCTCTGCCCATGGGTTTCTCCAGGCAAGAATACTGGAGTGGTCTGCCATTTTCTTCTCTGTAACTCTGATAATAATTGTAAAATTTTACCAGTACTGCTTTGTGAAAACTTTAAGTTAGGTGTGAGGTGATGGTTTAGTCAAAGCTCACTCTTTGCTGCACAGGTGAGCCATTGTCCACCTGTTTTTCTTCCTCTTCCCTCTAACACCTTGAAATCTTGCCTTTTGGAAATGTGATCTGACCTGGCACGTTGGCTTATGTGAATGTAACCATCTCCCGAGATGTTCATTTGTTGGCTTAATTATACCCAAAAGATGGTTCCTATATGAAGTCAGAAATTGTGGGGATTACACCATTGACCTAATCTGAAATTTCAGAAACATGGGAAAGACAAATTTCCTTGTGCACAGCCTTGCATCTAGAGTCCTGCTGTTGCAGAAACAAGACACTTCTTTTCAGGTTACAGGTGGACTGATTGCTTAGGGTGCAAAAGCTGGTGCTACAGAGCAGCTCTGAAAGGCCCCTCTGAACATTTGTGGTTCATCTTGGGCCCCACCTCCTGATCCTTGGTCCTGGGAAGAAACCAGGTCGAGTGTTAGAAATGGAGTGGCTACTAAGCTCGTAGCTATAGTTTGTCTACCCCATGGGTTCCAGGCTGGGGCAGGTCTCCAGGGGATCTCTAAGGCTGCACATCTGCCACTCCTAACATGGCCCATTCAGCATTTTCATACTCTTTTCAGCTGAATTTTGAATGATCCTGTGGGAGGTATCATAAATAAAAATGACTTGTCATTTATTTATTAATATATTGCCGCAAATTTGGTAAAGTTACTCTTGGCTTTTGATCATTGATCTTTTTTTTTTATTGTGGGGAAATATACACTGCATAGTGTCCCATTTTCACTCCTTGTTAATGCAGCATTTAGTGACATTAGGTATATTCACATTGTTTGTGGCCATCACCATATTTCTTCTCTGAAACTTTTTGTTTTTCCCAAACTGAACCTCTGCACCCATTAAACACTAACTCCCCAACCCTGTCCCCTTACCCAGCACCGTTCTTCTTCTCTCTGTGAATGTGACTATTTTAGGTACCTCTGTTAAGTGAAATCATACAGTGTTTGTCATTTTGTGTGTGTGTGGCTTATGTCCTGTAGCACAATATCTGCAAGGTTCATCCATGTTGTAGCAGGTGCAGAATTTAATTCCTTTTTAAGACAGAATGATATTACATTATAGGTATATACAACATTCTGTGTATTCTCTCATCTGTTAATGAACAGTTGTTTCCACCTTTTAGCTATTGTGAATATAGCTCCTCTGAATATGAGTGTATAAATTGTCTGTTCAAGTTTGTGTTTTTACTTTTTCTTGAGTATATCCTTAGTAGTATAATTTCTGTATTGTATGATAATTTCATGTTTGATTTTTGAGGAACTTCCATATTCTCTTCTATTGTGGTTATATCACTAGACATTCTCACTTGATCATTGGTTTTCTTCCTTAACTTGAGGAGTAAATGAAACATTTTTATAAAGTATGACATTGTGTCTGGATCAGTGGCTCTGGTTGGTGGTCTGTTGAAGCAGCTCCTGGTGTCTCTTCAGATCTCTAGGGCATTTTTCTTTCTAAATAAAGGGATTGTGCTACATGGGTTGTGGTTTTTGTAAGTCAGCAGACTGGCATTAAGAACAGTTTCCTCACAGGAACAGTGTTTTGAACATTATACTTGCTCATTTCAGAATGAACAAACTAAGCCTGAGGTGTTTAAATATTGTCACCCACAGAATTAAAGATTGAGTCCAGATCTATAGTCCAAGTCTCCAAATTTCCTTCCTTAAATCAGCCTCTCCGCTCTCATCTAATTTGGCTCAAAATTACTTAGTTTTCTCTTAAGTGTTAACCTACACCCTTTACCCTTCAGACAGGTCCAAGTTCGCTGAAACTGGGTGGGGATTTTGCTTCTGTCTCCTGCTCCTTCCTTTGCCATCCTTGCGGGCAGGGCTGCCGCCACACTGAGGAGTTAGAGGGTGAACAGGGGTCCCTAGAGCCCCGCTGTCAGGGGTCATCCTGCTCCTGCTGACACCACTCAGGACCCCAGAACACATGCTCCATTGTGTTATGTTCTAAGATGACTTGGTATCACCTTAGGAATCCAGATCTCTGTCTCCCTCTCTCATTTCAGGCCCTTCGCCTGAGTAGCTCGGCCATGGGGAAGACCACCACAGGCCAGATAGTCAACCTGCTGTCCAACGACGTGAACAGGTTTGACCAGGTAAGCTGCCCCCGAGGGATCCTCTTCCATGTCCCATCCTTTTTTTGGGATGCCACGTGCCAGGGTTTGGTGTTGGCCAGGATTCCATTGAGGATGTAAGACAAAGGTTGAATTTATCCAACTTTCATTTCTCTGTGTGCAACTTAAATGTAATTATATGTGTTGTTCTGTAAATGCAGGTTTTGTTTTTCTAATAATAAACAGCCAGCAGTGTTCTTGCCCAGCTTGGTTAGGGTCCCTAGGGGTCCTCCTGGAGTGACGCTTCTTGGCATGTGGTGTGGGTGTTACTGAACTGTCTTCCTCCTCCTCTGGATGATGAAGGCCTGGTGGAAGGAATTGTTCTTTCCCCTGCACCCTGTTCAGTGCCTGCTGCATAGGGAGCCTGTGAAGAATAATGCCAAGTGTGTGGTCCCCAGGAAGACACAATCTCCTCTCTACCATCCCCTGCACAATCTTTTTTCCACTGACCTTATGCATAGATCACATTACCCAGGGCATTGTGGCTGTCGGTCAGATCTGTGTTGCACTAGATACTTCTCTTCCAGGTATTCATTCATCAAACATGAAATTAGGTCCCTGCTTCCTTTCAGGGAAGAGCAAATCTTAGTTTTTGCCCTATAGAAGCCACAGCCCATCAGGAGCTAAATACACGAGTAATTACTATATAAAGTTGTGGGTACCATAATATAGGTTATCCTGGGATGCCATGGTTCCCCAGAGGAGATGGGATCTAAATTCTAGGACAGAGAGCATTTGGGGAAGCCCTGAGCTCATCTGTGTTGTGGACAAAATCCACATCTTCCTTCAGTGCTGCTGGTCTTATTCTCCTGGGACATCCCTGAAGCCAGCCCTGTGCTGCCCCTGAACGACATCATCTGGGGTGGACACTTGAATTTCTGCTTCAGCAGCTTTAAAACCCAATGAGATCACTGCTGTTTAGGTTCCTGTCTGTTCCTTCAGAGTAGATTGTTTTTGCACTGTGTCCTCACTGGTTTTATTGTATGCAGTCCTAAGAAACCTTTGTCTCTCTCTTTTAAGGTAATGATGTTCTTGCACTATCTGTGGGTTGGGCCACTGCAGGTTATTGTAGTGACCACCCTGCTCTGGATAAAAATAGGAATGTCATGTCTTGCTGGGATGGCAGTTCTCATTATTCTTCTGCTTTTGCAAAGCTACTTTGGGACGTTGTTTTCATCACTCCGGTAAGAGAAACACTGGTTTTAAAAACTGATAATATGTAGGTTTTATTCCTAGCTGATGCTGCATATTCTCAAAGTTACTTCTTGAAATGGGCTGAATGTTTGACTTCCAGATTGAAATCTTTTTCTCCGTTTGTACTTTGAGTAGGACCTGCCTGTGTTCTAAGTGCAGAAAGGCTGTAGATAATCTTTTGATTCCTAGCCACGTCCCCATGCCCACTCCTTCTGCTGCTGCTAAGGAAAGTTGAGCTGTGGTCACTGAGGCTCATCTCTTATGTCTGTCTCCTCAGGAGTAAGATCTCAGCTCTCACAGACGACAGGATCAGGACCATGAGTGAAGTAATAACTGGCATCAGAACAATAAAAATGAATGTTTGGGAAAAGTCATTTATAGATCTTATTACCAGATTGAGAAGGTAAGCATGTGATATATATTATATATATATATATATATATAATATATATATATATATATTATATATATATATATTAAGGTGAGCTTAAAAACTTACTATTCACTGCGTCCCCCACATGTTGCAGGAGGGTTCAGTAGAATAGTGGAGACATCATTTAACCTACTCTTCCATTTACCATCTTCTCAAAGGAAAAAATATATATGCTTCTTTTTTTTTTAATTTTTATTTTTTTTTTATTTTTCAGTGGGTTTTGTCATACATTGATATGAATCTGACATAGAGTTACACGTATTCCCCATCCCGATCCCCCCTCCCACCTCCCTCTCCACCCGATTCCTCTGGGTCTTCCCAGCCCACCAGGCCCGAGCACTTGACTCATGCATTCCACCTGGGCTGGTGATTTGTTTCACCATAGATAATATATATGCTTCTTACTTGTATAGAAATGAAATTCTAAGTAGTTCTTAATACCTCAAATCCTAATGAGCAATGCTTTTAAGATATTTAGCATTTGAGAAGATGACATTCAAACTAAAATTGTAATTTATGTTGATGGAGTACAAACAGGGAGATTAAATAGACTGGGTATTATTGTATCGAGCTGAACTATATGAATCACTGTTCTTTGTCATTGTCACGCTTAGTTGCTTATACAACTCTTTGTGACCCCATGTACTGTAGCCCACCAGGCTGCTCTGTCCATGGAATTTCCCAGGCAGGAATACTAGAGTGAGTTGCCATTTCTTCCTCCAGGGGATCTGCCCAACCCAGGGATTGAACTCATGTCTCCTGCATTGTAGGCAGATTCTTTACCACCAGGAAAGCTCATGAATCACTATTATTAATTTCAAGTGGAGCTATGAAAATACTGTTCCTTTTGTTTTGCTTCATGTTTATAGGATGTTTCTCCATTTTTCATTTAAATATCTGATGAGCATTTCTCTGACCCCACCTTGTCACCTCTAACTTTACACCTTTGTGGGGATCCCTCCCTCTGCTGGGAATACACTCCCTTCTTCCTTCTACTCTGGCCTCTGCCAAGCCTGACTGACTCCAGTTCATCTTCTCAGGGTCCACTTGTATGTATGACTTGCCCTAACTCCATTGCTCCGAGTTGCACACCTCTGCTCTGGGCTCCCTTGGGGGCTGTGCTGACCATCTCTGTCTATTGTCTCCCAGTTTTGTGGTTGCTAATTCTCTTCTTCAACACGTTCATGAGCCCCTGGAGGGGACAGGCTATGTCTTTCTGTGGGGAGCCTGGCCCAGGACTTGTGATTATGAATGTTTGTTGAATGAATGTTCAAACCCAGTCGACTGACGCAGAATGTTTGAAAGTGTGACATTAAGCCTCCTTTCACTTGAAAGATTGAAGTGGTGATGCAGTGTGTGATCCTGGTGTCGGGGAACCCCGAGTGTGCACTGTGTAGTGTCTCCATGAGGTGAGGGATGGTTTATCTTTATCTGTGTCCACTCCCTAGAAAGGGGCAACTCACACGGGGCACTGAATTCATGTCTTGTGTGTTGATACTTTTTATAAAACTTAAGCCCTACTTTCTTTTCCTGGAAGGAAATTTCCAAGATTCTGAGAAGTTCCTACCTTAGGGGCATGAATTTGACATCATTTTTTGTTGTGAGCAAAATCATGATTTTCGTTACCTTCATTGCCAATGAGCTCCTTGACAACCTGATTACAGCCAGTCAAGTGTTTTTGGTGGTGATGATGTTCGAGGCTCTGCGGTTTTCGAGCACCCTCTACTTCCCCCTGGCCGTTGAGAAGGTGTCAGAGGCCATCATCAGCATCCAAAGAATCAAGGTTTACTAAAAAATAACTTTTTAACATTATAGGCAGATTTTACCTAAAATGCCTCCTTTTATGTGGTGTCATTGTCTGCCAGTTAGGTGAGATTTAACTCCTTCAGTGCCAAGCTGGCAGTCTTTCCAAAATGTATGTATTTCCGTCTTTTCTTAGGTAAAGTGTGCTAAAAGTATCATAACATCCATGCTTATTTGGGGCAGTAGTATAAATAAAGCCTCACAGGCTCTTGACGTTCAGTGATGGCTGCAGGACAATTAAAATGTCTGAAAGCAGGAGTCACAAACAGATTGCATCTCCTGTGCTACCTGAAATGACTAGGCAGCAACTGTGCACAGTACCGGGGTGAATAGGATTCCTCTCTGGGCCGGGAGGGGAGGAACTTGCTGAGAAGTCCTGTTCCCTGGGCAGGAAGAGTGGCCTCAGCTTCACTTAGTTCTCTGTCTTTATAACTAGATTCTTTGCTCCACAGACATTTCCCTGTTGATGTCTGATCTGTATGTTTGTTCCTTCCTTATTTTGCTTAGTGTCCAAGCCTGTCTGTAGCTGCCCCTGCCTTTCAAACCTATGACTCCCACCATACCTACTGTCTCCTTTATAAACTCTCTCTAGTCAGGGGTAAATAATTTTTATCACGAAGACAAGGGCCTTGCACACAGTAGGTGCTCAAGTATTTCTGTTTAAAATGAAGATTAAATCGGCTCTGTGAAAATGAATGATTTATTATGACCTCAAGGCCCAAGAAGGCTCTATTTTTCTCTAACAGAGGAAGGGGGACCCATAGTCTTGGCACTGAATGACTCCAATAGGATGGCAAAAGATCTCAACTTCAAAGCTCTAAGTCTTCAGTGATTTTTACATCTAGTCAAATGTGTCTCTGAGGTTATATTGTTCACAAAGCAGCTTTAGGTTTTCCATTACCAGCCACTGGGAAGTCAGTCTTTTTGGCTGCAGTTCTGACCTTTATACGTTCCTACATAACCTGTTCTAGGTCTGTACTTCCTGGCTAATGGCCATTTAATTTCAGCTCTTTCATCAGACTGAGTCCTGGAAAAAAATCCAGCCTGCACTTAGGATGCTTTTAGAAGCTCATCATGTGTAGAATGGGGTCTCATTTAACCCTTGGAAGACTGACATCTGTTCCCCTCAGGACTATTATTTGTGGACAAGTGCTCAATAAATTTAATTCTTCACTTAGGACATAAATTTTCGTTTTCTTTCTTTTTTGTTTGAAAATGAGGGATTTCTATTCTAATATATACACACTCAGTATTGATATCTTGGTTACATGCTCAAGTTGAAACTGTATTTGATTCTGTCCAGACTGAATATATAACATATACATTACTCTCTAGGGCCCTTGGTCTTTTTAATCAATAGAAATTGATAATAGGCCAGATGATAAATTCAAACAAGGCTTTTTGAGGCTTGTGCTGCAGCACAAAATATGAAAACAAGAAACTGATGCCCCGTTGACTCTTTGAGAAGGACGGGCTGGTTCCTTAAGTGGGGTGAGGGTAGGGGAGGCTTGGTCATTTGAGCCACAGGGGTGACTTAGGTGGTCTGCCCACTGTCTTGTAGGTGCCGTGTGCCAAGATCATAGGCAGTTCCCTGCTTTGCTCCCAGCAGTGTCAGCTTTGTAGCAGTTTATAAAACCTTGTCTTATTCAGCTACTTTGCATCGATTAACTGCCAAGTGGTGTAGAAGATAACAAGTGGTAGGTGTGGCCATTCCTGCTGTGGAGGAGAGAGGGCACCGAGTAAGGAGAAGAGACGGTGCTTGTGAAAAGATGCTTATAAAATATTTTTGAAGGCATAGAAACTTAAGAGCATTTTCTTTTTAGTTTGATGACAAGCAGTGGTATGGATTTGACACACACGAGGGAGAAAGCATTGTGTGCAGGGTTTGCACTCAGCGTCTCTGTCGTTGGTCTTGTGTCCCAGCCTGTCCTGTGCCTCCTGCTTCCTGACGGCCTGGGGAGGGCCTTCCTCTGTGTCCTAGCAGTGTCGCATGGTGCTTGGCACATGGTGGGATTCAGTTAGTATTTATGAAATAATTTCCTACCAGCTCACCTGTTCATTGTTGGTAACACAAGTAAAGCAATAAAATTGTCCAGCTTTTAAATGTAGTGGAGTTTGAAGCCAAATTTTCTTCTTAGAGAGGAACCAGTACACTTGTTGAGAAAGTAACAAAGATAGGCTCATGGCCCCGAACCATTTGTTTTATACATGAACCCACACACACACATGCAGACCTGCTATATATATGTATGTATATTCAATATTATATATATGCTATACTATATTGTATATTTAGATGGACATATACTATAATAATAGTATGTCACATACTATGTACTATTTAATATTTCTCATATGAACCAAGACCTAATAAAATATAGTTGTAAAATGATAGGTAGGTATAAATGATAGGTATCAAAGTTTTTATTGCAAACTTCAGGGAAGCAATTCTTTTGCTTGTGCTTTGTTCTTTCAGTAAAAAATAATCTGTGTTTTGCCTTTTTCTGTAGAACTTTCTGTTACTTGATGAGATATCACAGTGCTATCCTCAGCTGCCATCGGATGGTGAAATGATCGTGGATGTGCACGTTTTTACAGCTTCTTGGGAAAAGGTAAGAAACCTTCCATTCCAAAATTGTGCCTGCTAAGAAACAACTGTGACATAGATTTATTAGAAAATTTTGAGATTTTACACATACCATAAAATGTGACTTTCTCATTTACTGAGAATATGTTATAAAAATTCTCAGAATAGGAATAAGGTTTGCAATCAATAGAGATTAAGTGTAAAATCAGCCTGAGGCATTTGACATGTTGCTCTTTTTTTCATTTTCAAGAGAGCTTTCAGTGTATTAACAGGTGTTGAACTTAAAGTACGCAAATTATTCTTTTAATTTTTATTGTTCATTGTTTTATTATAGATTATATAAATATAATTATTAAAACGAGTATAAAATTATTATAAATTTTATATTAAATTATAAAAATATAATTCCCTGTGCTATACAATAGGATCACCTTAAACAAGAGATATACAGCACAAATACATCTTTTCTTGAAAATCCAGATCTAACATTTTGGGCTGAATTGTGAAGTGTCAGTCTCTTCAGTTGTGTCTGAGTCTTTGTGACCCCATGGACTGTAGCCCACCAGGCCCTTCTGTCCATGGGAATGGATACCCACCCCAGTATTTCTGTTGTTTTTGTTCAGTTGCTCAGTCGTGTCTAACGCTTTGTGACTCTATGGGCCACAGCACACCAGACTTCCCTGTCCTTCCACCATCTCCTGAGCTTGGTCAAACTCATGTCCATCCAGTCGGTGATGCCATCCAACCATCTCGTCCTCTCTCATCCCCTTCTCCTCCTGCCTTCAATCTTTCCCAGCATCAGGGTCCTTTCCAATGAGTTGGCTCTTCACATCAGATGGCCAAAGTATTGGAGCTTCAGCTTCAGCATCAGTCCTTCCAATGACTATGCAAGATTGATTTCTTTTAGGATTTATTTGTTTGATCTCCTTGCTGTCCAAGTGACTCTCAAGCACCTTCTCCAACACCACAATTCAAAAGCATCAATACTTCAGCATTTGGTCTTCTTTATGACCCAACTCTCACATCCATACATGACTACTGTAAAAACCATAGCTTTGACTATGCAAACCTTTATCAGCAAAGTAATATCTCTGCTTTTTAATACACAATATAGTTTTGTCATAGCTGTTCTTCCAAGGAGCAAGCATCTTTGAATTTCATGGCTGCAATTGCTGTCTGAAGTGATTTTGGAGCACAAGAAAATAAAATTTGCCACTGTTTCCACTTTCTCCCTTTCTATTTGCCATGAAGTGATGGGAACAGATGCCATGATTTTAGATTTTTGAATGTTGAGTTTTAAGCCACCTTTTTCACTCTCCTCTTTCAGCCTTCATCAAGAGGCTCTTTAGTTCCTCTTCACTTTCTGCCATTAGAGTGGTATCATCTGCATGTTTGAGACAATTGTTGATATTCTGTCAGAATTCTAGATTCCATTTTGTGATTTATCTAGCTGGGTATTTTGCATCATGTAGTCTGCATAAAAGTTTAATAAGCAGGGTGACCATATACAGCTTTGACATACTCCTTTCCTGATTTTGAACCAATCCATTGTTACATGTCCAGTTCTACCTGTTGCTTCTTGACCTGCATACAGGTTTCTCAGGTATCAGGTAACGCGGTCTGGTCTTCCCATCTCTTTAAGAATTTTCTACAGTTTGTTGTGATCCACACAGTCAAAGGCTTTAGTCAATGAAGCAGAAGTAGATGTTTTTTTCTGGAATTACCTTACTTTTTCTGTGACCAACAGATGCCAGCAATTTGATCTCTGGTTCCTCTGCCTTTTCTAATTCTAGCTTGTACATCTGGAAGTTCTCAGTTCATGTGCTGCTGAAGCCTAACTTGAAGAATTTTGAGCATTACTTTGCTATCGTGTGAAATGAGCCCTGTTGGGCAGTAGATGAAACATTCCTCTGTCCATATGGGAATCTAGTAAAAGAAGGAACCTTTTTAAAGTCAGCTAAAGCTGCCTCAAATCCCCAAAGAACCTTCAGGACTCAGTGTCTTAAAATAGGAAAGAGAAAAATGTGGGTTATATTTTGCATATCAATTATGTTTATTATTGCTATCTTTTCTACTTTGTAAATCAATTTGTGTTACTTTATTGAAATGGGTACATTTTTATAAACTTTAATTTGTAGACATCAGAGACTCCAACCCTACAAGGCCTTTCCTTTTCTGTCAGGCCTGGTGAACTGTTAGCTGTAGTCGGACCTGTGGGCGCAGGAAAGGTAAGTTGTGATGTCTTTTGTCAGATTTAATGCAACACCACAGCCCCTGTTAAATTCTCAGAGTGGAACCCAGAGCTGAGTGTGACTCAGTTTGAATTGAGTGTGTCTAGAACAGTGTTCCTCTAGGTGTATTCCATGGAACATTCATTTTACGAGAAGGTTTCGTGGCCAAATAAATCTGAATAAATGCACACTATCTTTTTCTTCTTGGTGCTTCACTTTGCCCAGTTAGAAACTGCTTGTGGGGAATTTGGATGTCTCAGTGAAGGAAATTATTTAAGTGACAACTGTTCAGGATAGACAGAGACAGTGGGGAGTTCTTTTCATCTTAGTGGCCCTTTCAAGAAGTCTGGAGGTAGTAAAGGCTCTTCCTGGAAGCTTTGAGCATTTCCTCCTGTGATTTGACGTGATCCTGTCAGTGCACGTGTAGTGAATGTTCTCCACGTGCTAGAGCTAAAGGTATGGATATGAGCAAGACTCTGACTCTCTGCCTTTCAGAGGCAACCAGGTTCTGGAGTGAGACAGATATGCAGGCAGGTTATATTAGCCCAATGTGATGAGAACTCTGATTGTATGGATACATACCACATCTCACATCTGTGTGATATTGAATATTGAAAGGAAAGGTGCATGTGCACTTGGTCTGAAACAACAAAATACAGAAATCTAATGTGGGCTGTGGGCTTCCCTGGTGGCTCAGTGGTAAAAGAATCCACCTGCCAATGCAGGAGACACAGGTTCGGGTCCTGGTCCAGGAAGATCCCACGGGTTGTGGAGCAACTAAGCCTGTGAACCACGACTGTTGGGCCTGTGTTCTAGAGCCTGGGAGCTGCAACTACTGAGCCCATGGGCTGCAACTGCTGAAGCCTGTGCATTAGAGCCTGTACTCCTCAACAAGAAAATCTGTGCACTGCAATGAAGACCCAGCGCAAGCAAAAATAAATAAAATTAGAATTGTGGTATGGCAGAAACCAACACAACATTGTGAAAAATAAATGAAAAAAAAAATAAAAGAACTAAAAATAAATAAATAAAATTATTTTTTAAAATGTGGGATGTATATGTGAAAGGGTGCTAATTTCCTCTATGATGGACTTTGCTCTGCAGACACAACTAACCTCACAGTTCTTTCAGTTAATCATCTTTGGATATATTCTTCACACATAGATTTTAAACAAGTGTTTGTTAAGTAAAGGATACCAGATGCAGGAACAAATGCACTAAACATCAGATACAGAAAATACACATCCTGCGAGGCTCAGCTAGAGAGGGATGTTAAACATTCTTAAGTATTCTTTGCTGAGTAGAATTTCATTTGGCGGATATTTGGGCAGAGTAGATTGTTTATACTATTAATATATTCCTTGTCAGTCATTATTTTCATTGACCATTAGTGTTATTTTCAATTTTTTTGTGTGTCAACTGCAAGGGCTATACTTTATCCTGTTCTAAATGAAAATGTTCTATTGTGTATCAAGCACCAGGGTGGAGCCGACTGTGTTGCTCAGCGTGTTCCATCCTGAGTGCTTCCTGTTCACATGTGTGGGTTCTCCTCTGTTTCAGTCATCACTGTTACGTGCCCTGCTGGGGGAGCTGCCCCCGGGTCAGGGGAAGGTCAGCGTGCGAGGGAGGATCGCGTATGTTTCTCAGCAGCCCTGGGTGTTTCCAGGAACTGTAAGGAGTAACATTTTATTTGGGAAGAAATATGAAGAAGACAGCTATGAAAAAGTTATTAAGGCCTGTGCTTTGGAAGAGGTGAGTAATGACTTCTGAGTTGCATACACTTGAATTTCAAATGATGACAGTGTTGATTTTAATCTACAAGTTTTGTTAAAAATTCTTTTTAAAAAATGGAGTTTTTGAATGTTGCTTAATATTTAAGCAGATCTTCTTGGTAAATAATGCAGGCATATTTACATATGCTGCCGTTTTAATGCTTTTGGGATAATGACACTCTCAGAATACATTATCTGCAGGGCGGGTTGTTTCACTCTGTGAAGTTTCATTCACTTTCAACTATTTCTAATGGAAAGTTACAAAAATTTACAAAAACAGAGAGCAAGGTATAATGAACCACCCTCAGCTTCATGTATAATGAACCACCCTCAGCTTCAGCCAGGATCAACTGGTAGCCAGTCTTGCTGCATCTCTACCCCTGCCAGCCCCACCCCCAGAGTATTGTGGAGCAAATCCTAGACCTCAAATTAATTCGTCTGTAAACATTTCATTAGTTTTCTCCATAAGAAAGCTTTGGGGGGAAAAAAATCACTACTTTATTTCACCTGAAAAATACCTCAAATTCCTGAATATCACCCACCTGCTAGTCTGTGTTTACATGTTGTTAATCATTTCACTGAGAAATCTCCTGCACCATTGTTGGAATCCACATAAAGTCTGCTCTCTGCACTTGGTTAATGCCTCCTTGCTACCTTTCAGTCTATGAGTTTCTCTCTCCACTTCATTTTTGACTTTTAATTTATTATTTAAGTAAACCAGACTACTAAAAAAATTTTTAATACTGCATCATTTCACTGAGGGATATTATTTTCAGAAACAGCACTGAATTTCACAGAAAATGGTAAGATGAAAGGTATACCTGTACCTTGGGATTTAAATAAGATTAGTGAATAAATGATGAGAACTAAACTGATAAGAAAATACAATTTGGCAAAAAGAAAGGAAAAAAGGTAAATAATGTTAAATACTATGTTACTCTCTCGGGTTGTAAAAGTCAGTGAATAATAGCATTAAAGGTCTTCCCCTAGGGTCTGTTCAGTGCAGTCTGGACATCTGACTGTTATTTTGTACTGAGAGGAAAACACAGAGACAGATTTTCAAAGGTGCAGTGTTGAAGGCCCCAGACCTGCTTTGTGAGGAAATAGTAATTCTCCTGGATCAATGGCTTGAACATCTTAGGTTGTATCAGGCGCACGTGTGTGTGTATGCTAAGTCACTTCAGTTGTGTCCAGCTCTGCGGCCCCATGGACGATAGCCCACCAGGCTCATCTGTCCGTTGAATTCTGCTGGCAAGAATACTGGAGTGGGTTGCCCTGCCCTTCTCCAGGGGACCTTCCCAACCCAGGGATTGAACCCACATCTCTTATGTCTCCTGCATTGGCAGGTGGGTTCTTCACCACTAGCACTACCTGGGAAGCCCTGTATCAGGTGAGCGGCATTTTAAAATGATGTGGACAGAGTTGTTTGTTTAATGGGCTTGTTTCCTTCTTCTGGGTTCTTGTTCATGGGTGATTGTATGTTTGCGGAAATGATGTCAAATTAGCAGGAATGAGATAGATTTTTGTTAAATGGTGTAGATACCATGTGAGAAAAGAAGGGAAAGCAAATGTAGAACAATGAGAACAGTAGCTTCCATTTATTCAGAGTCCATGTGCAAAGCATTTTTCTGTCTCTCACATGTTCACATGCATACACAAAAATTAGATTTATGAGTTATTCATTCTTTATGAGCGTCTTTGATGTTCCCATCCTCATTTTATAGTTAGTAAAACTGAGGCCTGGAGCGATGAGACACCTTGTCTCTACATTTACAGCTCAAGATCAGATCCGGGGAGCTGGTACTTTGCTGGAGCCTCGTGGGGTGACTGGACCAATAATATGGGCAATGTCCTGGGACTTCACCCACCCTGGGCACGTGTGCAACATAGACTCTGTAGAAAGGGGCTCTGCAGGACTGAGCCGCATAGCACTTCTTCTGAACACGATGTGACATTTGTAAACATGGACGGTGCAGTTGGGACATGGAGTTGGGGTCCATTCCTTCCTTGGCAGGAAGGGAGGCCCAGCGTGGAGAAGTAGCAGAGAGGAGAGCTCTGGCCCCAGCTTCATCACTTGCCCGCTGTCACTCTGGACATGTCCTATTACCTGCCTGGACCTCTGATGTTTCTGCAGTAAAATGAGGACATTGGATCAGACGGTTTCCAGGAGATTTTGTTGCTGCTCTGAAATGTCATCTATGACTCTGATTAGCAAGAGATCAGCATGGTCTTTACATCACCTGGGAACTACTTAGTAAGTTAAGAGAGCCTCTGCTTATCTCCTTTTGGATTCCATATATTAGTGGATGGACATAAGACAATCACATGAAATAGTGGTGTCCTGGAGTTAGTCTGGCCGTAAACACAGAGACGGCATGTCTGGTAGAAAAGGCTTGGCCTTTGGAGAGAACAGTCATGGGTAGTGACTCCACATGTTTGTCTCAGTTTCCTTTCCTGTTAAATGGGAGAGGGGTGGGATTACTGTAAAGGCTACAGGAAATACCTGTGAAGTGTAAACAAGCCAGGGTTTCAGTAAATGGTGGCTATTGTTACTATTCTAACTTTTTTCTCTCCATCTACCCATCCATCCATATAAATATAATAAAGATTTCTCCTTACTATTCTCCCTACTCCCACCTCCCCCAAATCCTGAAGGAAAAACCATAAAAAAGCAACAATTTTTAAAATTAATATATTTTTAAAATTGGAGGATAATTACAATATTGTGATGATTTTGCCAAACATCAACATGAATCAACCACGGGTATACATGTGTCCTCCCATCCTGAACCCCCCGCTCCCACCTCTCTACCTACCCACCGTATCCCTCTGGGTTGTCCCAAAGTACTGGCTTTGGGTGCCCTGCTTCATGTATCAAACTTGCACTGGTCATCTATTTTACATATGGTAATATGCATGTTTCCATGCTATTCTCTCAAATCATCCCACCTGTGCCTTCTCCCACTGAGTCCAAAAGTCTGTTCTTTACATCAGTCTCCTCTGCTTCCCTGCATGTAGGATAGTCATCACCATCTTTCTAAAAGCAACATTTTTATATAGCATATGTTAGTAACAACTAGATGTATTACACTAGATCTGATTGAAGTAATTGTTTAAGTTCATTGAGCTGAAAGTTTTTCTGTAACAAAACAGGGAGATAATCACACTGGCAGTGTTGATTCAGGCTGATGACCTCAACTCCAAGGTCTAGGAGTCAGAAGGCTCAGGAATTGAGTCTTTATTGACCAGGTGTTTGGTTTTGGCTGATTGATCTTTACAAAACTGTTATTTCATCTGTAAAATGGAGAATTAATAAGACTATCAACCTCATGAGGTGGTTTTGAGGATGAAATGTGGTCGTGATTTTAAAGCAGCTGATTGCAAGGGACATAGCAAGTACTCTGCAAGTATTATTAGAATGATTTTGAAAATAAATTAATTCTTATTTATAAGCTCAGCCAGTTTCTGGTAAAATTATGTCCATAAAATGTGACATGTAAGAAAGAAGGTATCTGAGAATTTAGTTTCCATTGTTTGAGTTAATATTTGTATATTTTTATAGGTGCTCTACACATAGGACATTATATAAATGTACGATGACAATATTCTGTTACCATAATATAAGCAATATAGTATGTAACATTTGTCTATATGTTATCTTTAAGGCTTTTGCAAATATTTAATAAACACATATTTAAAGGTATCCAATTGATAAATTCTAGTTTAATATTTTTCCACATAGATCACTTACTTGGTCATATTTTTCAGATTGCCTTGACAATCATAGGATAATAAGTTTATTGATACTTACATGAATAGGTATAGAGGCCTTCAAGTCTTGAGTTACTTTAATACTATCTTCCTTTCAAATATACTCTTCTTTCACTATCTGGCCAGCATGATGTGAAAGGGCAGGAGGCTCTGAACTGAGATGAGCTTGGTTCTGAATCCAGCTCTTCTGTTTAACAGCTGACTGTACTCAGATCAATGATGTGACCCCACTTAGTTTCAGTTTCCTCATCTGTGAAATGGGGCCAGTCCTTGCTGTGCAGCTTGTTGTGAGGTTTAGAGATAATCAGCATCAGGGTCCAGCACAGATCTTACCCCCCAGGAGCTGAGAGAAGCTGTGTGCATGTGTACGTATGATGGAGCAGAATAAGACGGGTCCTTCATGAGAGATGAGAGATGTAAATAGAGCCTTAGGAACTCAGCAGGAAGAGATGAGTCCAGGATGGTTTCATGGGAGAGTGTGTTTGGGCTGAGCCTGGAAGGATGGGCAGGATATTGACATGAGAGGAGGAGCGATTCTACATGAAAGAAAAGCTGGAAAGGAAGGCAGGGCTCCTGCTTCTTGTCTCTGGGATCCAGCCCACATTAACCATTTCAGCAGTCTGCTCTGTGGTGTTTCTAGTGTTATCTCCACCATCACTGAAGGGCCCTTGATGTGTTTCTAGATGGATGGCATCAAACCAGCAGTGCCATTTCCTAGTTTACCTCTAGGTTGGGTGCCTGCTATTCAGTGAGAATTGGTTAAATTTAACTTAAAGATAACAAACATGAATAAGAATACCTTCCTGTTAGTGTAAGGAACTGTAATATATGCTCAGCGCAGGCTTTTCCCCTTTAATCTGATCAGAAAATAGTGGCTGAGAAATCAGCTTGACTTGGTTTTACTTGAAATCCTCCAAAATGGTTTTCCCATTGGTGGCTTGTTCTTAAATAATTTGCAGAGTCAACAACACACCTGAAGTATTACTAACAGACTCATAGATAGTTTCCTATGTCCTGGAGAGAGAGGATGTAAGTGCCTTTTCTAGAATGTGGTTAAGATTGCTGTGTTACATCGTTGTGCTATTTTAAGAAGAAAACTATTTGAACAACATAAAATCAAAGCATAAAAACTAAGCAGAACAGTTTGCAAGAACTGTCAACAGTGAAGGAGAGGCCATGCAATTCTGTGTGTGTGAGGCTGAGAACTTAACACAGCTCATTTTTTAAATGACAACCAAAGGCAAGAGATGGTATTAATTTCTGAGCTCAAGAAAAAGAAGATGAAGTAATTATAAATTATCACAACAGAGCAATTGCTGCCTTTTACCTGATGCACCTCCATTTAGTTTTGAGTGAGCAGAGAACCTGTGTGTCTACGTGTCTTTGTGGCTGTCAGTGAGGGTTATGATGGAGTCTCTTCTACTGTGGTCACGTGCTTTGCATGTTATGATTCACACTGAATGGGGTCCCACTGTTGGCTTGATGAGAAAATAGAGATCAGTCACCAACAGCAAGTTACAATCAATTCATATACAGCAGATCCTCAATAAATATCTGTTAAAATGGTCAAATGCATAGATGCTGTCTAAAACTACAGAATGAAAACAAATTTAAAAACACTGAGAGGTTTTTTTTTTTATGTTCAAATTTACAGTTTAGTAAATCTGACATTTGCTTTTGAACTGTGGTGTTGGAGAAGACTCTTGAGAGTCCCTTGTACTGCAAGGAGATCCAACCAGTCCATCCTAAAGGAGATCAGTCCTGGGTGTTCATTGGAAGGACTGATGCTGAAGCTGAAACTCCAGTACTTTGGCCACCTCATGCGAAGAGTTGACTCATTGGAAAAGACCCTGATGCTGGGACGGATTGGGGGCAGGAGGAGAAGGGGATGACAGAGGATGAGATGGTTGGATGGCATTACCAACTCGATGGACACGGGTTTGAATAAACTCCGGGAGTTGGTGATGGACAGGGAGGCCTGGTGTGCTGCGATTCATGGGGTTGCAAAGAGTCAGACACGACTGAGCGACTGAACTGATTTGAACTGAAATCTGACATTTACCAATTGCTGTGGCTTCCCAGGTGGCTCGTGGTAAAGAATCCACCTGCCAATGCAGGAGAAACGGATTCAATCCCTGGGTAGGAAAGATCTCCTGCAGGAGGAAATGGCAACCCACTGCAGTATTCTTGCCTGGAGAATCCCATGAACAGAGGAGCCTAATGGGCTACAGTCCATGGGATTGCAAAGAGTTAAACATGACTTAGCAGCTGAACATGCATTCATGTTGATCAAATACTTGTATGAGGAACTAATGCTAGGAGTTTAAGATGGTAGTAGAACACATTTTATATCTTTTTCTCTTTCCCCTTTCCTATTTCTCTATACGATTTACAGCTTTTGGAGGATGGAGATCTAACTGAGATAGGAGACAGAGGAACCCCCCTGAGTGAAGGGCAGAAAGCTCGGATATGCCTTGCAAGGTACATGGGGTTTCAGTTGCCATCCTGCCCCTCCTCCGCGGCTCCTAGTGGATGTGAGCACACAGACTCCGCTCACCGGGTGGGCCTGTGTGAAGCAGGGACTTGGCTGTTTCCATGGACTCTTGGAATAAACATGGAGTTGTTTGACATTGTTGTGATTCAGGGCTGAGACCCAGGGAGTGTGAAGTGTCTTCTCCTGACGTCTCTCTATGTTTTCTAGAGCCGTGTATCAGGACGCAGACATCTACCTCCTTGATGATCCGCTCAGCGCAGTGGATGCAGGAGTCAGCAGGCACTTGTTTGAACAGTGAGTTTGCTCCTGTTTTCTATCATCTCTGTTTTCCAGGAACCCTGTAGAGATCAGGAAAAGAACTCAGGAAAGCCTTTGTGCTTCAGGAGACTCAGCTCGCTCTGCCCTGGTGTCCCTCTCCCCCATCCCTTCCCTCCACAAAAGAGAAATCTTGTATTAGGATGAGGCCAGGACAGGAAATACAGCAGGTGTTTCCAGTGAGTGGAGGACAGTGGGGTCAGTGCTTTAGAGGGAGTGAGGGATCGATGGTAGATTTCCCCCTGCTACTTGCAGTTGATGGATCCAGACACTGTGGATGGATCCAGACCTCAGAGATAAGAAAGATGATGTAGGGTTTTTTAATCAGAGAGTGAGCCTCCATAACCTGCTGCTTGGCTGCCAACTCTTTTCCTCCATCATTTTTTTAAGACACATTAGAAGTGAAGTTTTTGGTGCTGTCATAGGGCTTCCATGGAAAGGCCTGATGGTTTATGCTTGTTATTCTATCACTTTCAAAATAAAGTTCTTTAAGTCTGTGTGTGTGTTAGTTGCTCAGTCATTTCCGATTCTTTGCAACCCCATAGACTGTAGCCTACCAGGCTCCTCTGTCCATGGAATTCTCCAGGCAAGAATACTGGAATAGGTTGCCATTCGTTTCTCCAGGAGATCTTCCTGACCCAGGAATCAAACCTTGGTCTCTTGCATTGCAGGCAGATTCTTTACCATCTGAGTTACCAGGGAAACCCATAAAGTCTAGAATTTGAGACTCATTTACTCCACATCTGAGTATGATTTCAGTTATTTCAAATTGCTTCATGGATGCTTAGTGGAATTAATACTTAGACTTACAATGTAGGGTCAACTATAATCTGGCTTGAGTCTTGCCTCTCATTCCTGCTTCTGGAATTTATAACTTGCCAGTGGCTCTTGGTTGGCTACACAGTGACTAAAGTAGAACAACTCTGATGCTTTTCTATGTATAATGTGTCCTAACACACACTGACTGAGGCCTCTTACGGAGTCTAGACTGACCTTTTTGAAAGCCTTGCGAACTTGTTTTTTTCCTAAAACAGCCTCCACTTCTCCTCCATGGTTAGTTATCTTGGTGTTGTTCACCTTACTAAAGGCAACCATCCCTTCCAGCTGCGCTTATTAACACCCCTGCTGTGTGCACTGAGATCAATGCCCTTACAGTTGTCACTGTAAAAACCTCTTAGTTTAAAAGGAGGATGGTGAGCTGGGAGAGGGGAAGGACCCACGCTGGGCAGAATAAGGGAGACTAGGATGGTCTGATCACTCACATAGAGCCAGACATTCTGGAATGTGAAATCAAGTGGGCCTTAGGAAGCATCACTATGAACAAAGCTAGTGGAGGTGGTGGGATTCCAGTTGAGCTATTTCAAATCCTAAAAGATGATGGTCTGAAAGTGCTGTACTCAATATGCCAGCAAATTTGGAAAACTCAGCAGTGCCACAGGACTGGAAAAGGTCAATTTTAATTCCAATCCCAGTGAAAGGCAATGCCAAAGAATGTTCAAACTACCACTCATCTCACGTGCTAGTAAATTAATGCTCAAAATTCTCAAAGCCAGACTTCAACAGTATATGAACCATGAACTTCAGGATGTTTGAGCTGGTTTTAGAAAAGGCAGAGGAACCAGAGATCAAATTGTCAACATCTGCTGGATCATCGAAATAGCAAGAGAGTGCCAGAAAAACATCTTTCTGCTTTATTAACTATGCCAAAGACTTTGACTGTGTGGATCACAATAAACTGTGGAAAATTCTGAAAGAGATGGGCATACCAGGCCACCTGACCTGCCTCTTGAAAAATCTGTATGCAGTTCAGAAAGCAACAGTTAGAACTGAACATGGAACAACAGACTGATTCCAAACAGGAAAAGGAGTACTTCAAGGCTGTATATTGTCACCGTGCTTATTTAACTTATATGCAGAGTACATCATGAGAAACACTGGGCTGGATGAAGCACAAGGTGGAATCAAGATTGCCAGGAGAAATATCAATAACTTCATATATGCAAATGATACCACCCTTATGGCAGAAAGTGAAGAAGAACTAAAGAGCCTCTTGATCAAAGTGAAAGAGGAGAGTGAAAAAGTTGACTTAAATATCAACACTCAGAAGACTAAGATCATGGCATCTGGTCCTACCACTTCATGGCAAATAGATGAGGAAAGAGTGGAAACAGTGATAAACTTTATTTATTTATTTTTTTGACCTCCTAAATCACTGCAGATGGTGACTGCGGTCATGAAATTAAAAGATGTTTACTCCTTGGGAGAAAAGTTATGACCAACCTAGACAGTATATTAAAAAGCAGAGACATTACTTTGTCAACAAAGGTCCATCCAGTCAAGGCTATGATTTTTCCAGTAGTCATGTATGGATGTGAGAGTTGAACTATAAAGAAAGCTGAGCACTGAAGAATTGATGCTTTTGAACTGTGGTGTTGGAGAAAACTCTTGAGAGTCCCTTGGACTACAAGGAGATCCAACCAGTCCATCCTAAAGGAGATCAGTCCTGAATATTCATTGGAAGGACTGATGCTGAAGCTGAAACTCCAATTTTTTGGCCTCCTGATGCGAAGAACTGACTCATTTGAAAAGATCCTGATGCTGGGAAAGATTAAAGGCGGGAGAAGGGGATGACAGAGAATGAGATGGTTGGATTGCATCACTGACTCAATGGACATGAGTTTGACTAAACTCCAGGAGTTGGTGATGGATAGAGTGGCCTGGCGTGCTGCAGTCCATGGGGTCGCAAAGAGTCAGACACAACTGAGTGACTGAACTGAACTGCACTGATGTTGTTCAGCTCTCGTTCCTTCCTCTGAGGAACCTGTCTCAATGTGGAGCTTGTTAAGACAGATGCCTGGGAAAAGATCAGCAGAGTCAAAGTTTAGAGGTTTAGATACAGTATCACCCTCAATGGTGAAAAATTGAAAGCATTTCCTCTGAAATCAGGAACAAGACAAGGATGCCCACTCTCACCACTACTATTCAACATAGTGTTGGAAGTTTTGGCCACAGCAATCAGAGCAGAAAAAGACGTAAAAGGAATCCAGATAGGAAAAGAAGAAGTGAAACTCTCGCTGTTTGCAGATGACATGATCCTCTACATAGAAAACCCTAAAGACTCTTCCAGAAAATTACTAGAGCTAATCAATGAATATAGTAAAGTTGCAGGATATAAAATTAACACACAGAAATCCCTTGCATTCCTATATACTAACAATGAAAAAACAGAAAGAGAAATTAAGGAAACAATACCATTCACCATTGCAACAAAAAGAATAAAATACTTAGGAGTATATCTACCTAAAGAAACAAAAGACCTATACATAGAAAACTATAAAACACTGATGAAAGAAATCAAAGAGGACACAAACAGATGGAGAAACATACCGTGTTCATGGATTGGAAGAATCAATATTGTCAAAATGGCTATTCTACCCAAAGCAATCTATAGATTTAATGCAATCCCTATCAAGTTACCAACGGTATTTTTCACAGAACTAGAACAAATAATTTCACAATTTGTATGGAAATACAAAAAACCTCGAATAGCCAAAGTAATCTTGAGAAAGAAGAATGGAACTGGAGGAATCAACCTGCCTGACTTCAGACTCTACTACAAAGCCACAGTCATCAAGACAGTATGGTACTGGCACAAAGACAGAAATAAAGATCAATGGAACAGAATAGAAAGCCCAGAGATAAATCCACGAACCTATGGACACCTTATCTTTGACAAAGGAGGCAAGGATATACAATGGAAAAAAGACAATCTCTTTAACAAGTGGTGCTGGGAAAACTGGTCAACCACTTGTAAAAGAATGAAACTAGAACACTTTCTAACACCATACACAAAAATAAACTCAAAATGGATTAAAGATCTAAATGTAAGACCAGAAACTATAAAACTCCCAGAGGAGAACATAGGCAAAACACTCTCTGACATAAACCACAGCAAGATCTTCTATGACCCACCTCCCAGAATATTGGAAATAAAAGCAAAAATAAACAAATGGGACCTAATGAAAATTAAAAGCTTTTGCAAAACAAAGTAAACTATAAGTAAGGTGAAAAGACAGCCCTCAGATTGGGAGAAAATAATAGCAAGTGAGGAAACAGACAAAGGATTAATCTCAAAAATATACAAGCAACTCCTGAAGCTCAATTCCAGAAAAATAAATGACCCAATCAAAAGATGGGCCAAAGAACTAAACAGACATTTCTCCAAAGAAGACATACAGATAGCTAACAAACACATGAAAAGATGCTCAACATCACTCATTATCAGAGAAATGCAAATCAAAACCACAATGAGGTACCATTACACGCCAGTCAGGATGGCTGCTATCCAAAAGTCTACAAGCAATAAATGCTGGAGAGGGTGTGGAGAAAAGGGAACCCTCTTACACTGTTGGTGGGAATGCAAACTAGTATAGCCACTATGGAGAACAGTGTGGAGATTCCTTAAAAAACTGGAACTAGAACTGCCATATGACCCAGCAATCCCACTTCTGGGCATACACACTGAGGAATCCAGATCTGAAAGAGACACGTGCACCCCAATATTCATCACAGCACTGTTTATAATAGCCAGGACATGGAAGCAACCTAGATGCCCATCAGCAGACCAATGGATAAGGAAGCTGTGGTACATATACACCATGGAATATTACTCCGCCGTTAAAAATAATTCATTTGAATCAGTTCTAATGAGATGGATGAAACTGGAGCAGAGTGAAGTAAGCCAGAAAGATAAAGACCATTACAGTATACTAACACATATATATGGAATTTAGAAAGATGGTAACGATGGCCCTATATGCAGGGCAGAAGAAGAGACGCAGAAGTACAGAACAGACTTATGAACTCTGTGGGAGAAGGTGAGGGTGGGATGTTTCGAAAGAACAGCATGTATATTATCTGTGGTGAAACAGACCACCAGCCCAGGTGGGATGCATGAGTCAAGTGCTCGGGCCTGGTGGGTTGGGAAGACCCAGAGGAATCGGGTGGAGAGGGAGGTGGGATGGGGGATCGGGGTGGGGAATACATGTAACTCTATGGCTGATTCATATCAATGTATGACAAAACCCACTGAAAAATAAAAAATAAAAATAAATAAATAAAAATAGATACAGTATAGGAAGTGCTAAATGAAAGTGGAAGTGGCATCTAGAAGCTTTCACTGAAGTTGGAAAGCTCCCTGTGCCCGGGGTTGGGTGGGAAGTACCCTGGGGCCTGCAGGCTGGGCAGGTGTGTGGAGGCTGAGAAGAGGACCCAGTCCTTTGCTGAGTAGAAGCACAGGTGTGCAGGGAGGAGGAAGCAGGGCTGTGAGGAGAACAGCAGGCACATCCTCACCTGGAGGAGGCGGGTGTTTGGCAGAGAGAAGCTGTTTGGAAATTCTCTGTCACATCTGTGTTAGTTTCTAGGGTTGTGTCCATTCAAGCTGCTCTCACAGGAGACCAGAGCCTGGATGGCTTATAAATAGCACAAATTTGTCTCTCATGGTTCTGGAGGCTGGGAAAGTCCAAGGTGAATGTGCTGGCCGATTCACTGTCTGGTGAGGGCCAGATGCCTGTGTCCTCATGTGGATGTGGGGAAGGGGTGAGAGAGCCGTGTGGGTCCCTTTTATAAGGACACTCATCCTTTTCATGCAGCTCCACCCTCGTGACCTGATCACCTCCCCATGGCCCCACCTCCTAATACCAGCACAGTGGGGATTAGGTCTCAATGTATGATTTTTGACGACAAAAACATTCAGTCTATAGCAAAATTGTCACAGATGGGGGTGCTTAAAGAATAGAAATTAAATTTCTCACAGTTCTGAGGCTACAGGTTTAAGATACGGGCAGGTCTGGTTTCTCCTGAGACCTCTCTCCTTGGCTTCTGACTGCACCCATCTCGCTGTGTCCTCGCATGGTCTTCCATCTGTTTACATGCACCCCTGTGTCTCGGCCCTATTTTTTTTTGAAAAATTTTTATTGAAATATAGTTGATTTACTACATTGTGTTAATTTCTTTGTACAGCAAAGTGACTCAGTTATGCACAAATATATTCTTTTCCATAATGGTTTATCTCAGGGTATTGAATATAGCTCCCTGTGCTATACCATAGGACCTTGTTGTTTATCCATTCTACACATAATAGTTTGCATCTGCTAACCTCAAATTCCCAGTCCATCCCTCCCCACCACCTTCTTCCACCCATGCAACCACAGGTCTGTTCACTATATCTGAGTCTGTTTCTCTTTTGTAAATAGGTTCATTTTTCCATAGTTTAGATTCCACATATAAGTGACGTAATTATGATATTTGACTTTCTCTTTCTGACTTACTTCACTTGGTATGAGAATCTCCAGGTCCATCCATGTTTCTGCAAATGGCATTCTTTCTTTCTTTTTTTTTTATGGCTGAGTAGTAGTATATCATCTATATGTACCACATCTTCTTTATTTACTCATCTGTTGATGGACATTTAGATTGTTTCCATATTTTGCTCTTGTGAATGATGCTGCTCTGAACATAGGCGTGCATGTCTCTTTTTGATTTATAGTTTAATCCAGATATATGCCCAGGAGTGGGATTTCTGGGTTATGAGGTAATTCTATTTTTAGTTTTCTGAGGAACCTCTATTCTATTTTCACCAGTGCCTGCAGCAATTTATATTCCCACCAGCAGAGTAGGAGGGTTCCCTTTACTCCACATCCTCTCAGCCATTGTTACTTCAATGATGGCAATTGAAGCTTATGTGAGGAGATACCTCATTGTAGTTTTGATTTGCATTTCTCTAATAATTCACAGTGGTAAACTTCTTTTCTTGTGTCTGTTGGCCATCTGTATGTGTCCTTTGGAGAAATGTCTATTTAGTTCTTTTAACCATTTTTTGATTGGATTTTGTTGTTGTTGTTGTTGAATTGTGTGAGCTGTTTTTATATTTTGGAAATTAAACCCTTGTTGTCTCATCATTTGCAAATATTTTCTCCCACCTGTAGGTTGTCTCTTCATTGTGTTTATGGTTCCCTTTGCTGTGCAAATGCTTGTAAGTTTGATTAGGTCCCATTGTTTATTTATTTTTAATTAAAAATATTATTTTTTTATGGCTGTGAAGGTTTTCATTGCTGTGAGGGTTTTCTCTAGTTGCAGCGGGCAGGGGCTGCTCTCTAGCTGTGATGCATGGACCTCTCATGGCAACGGCTCCTCTGGTTGCAGAGCCCGACTCTGGTGCGCGGGCTCAGTAGCTGCAGTTCTTGGTCTCCAGAGCGCAGGTGCAGTAGCTGTGCTGCAGGGGCTGAGTTGCTTTGCGCCTGTGGGCCCTTCCTGGACCAGGGAGGGATTCCATGCCTCCTGCACTGGAGGGTGGATTCTTTGCTACTGAGTCACCAGGGAAGCCTCCGTTTGTATATTTTTGCTTATATGTCTATTGCCTTAGGAGACTGACCTAAGAAAACATTGGTATAATTTATATCAGAAAATGTTTTGCCTGTAATCTCTACTAGGAGTTTCATAGCATCATGTCTTGTGATTAAGTCTTTAACCCATTTATAGTTTATTTTTGTGCATGGTGGGGGGTGTGTTCTAACTTCACTGATTTACATGCCTGTGTCTCTGTCCTTATGTCTTAGTCTCCTCTTCATCTAAGCACACCAGTCAGATTAGATTAGGTCCAGTATAATTAAGGGTAATGATTATCTCTTTAAAGTCCATGACACCAAATTCTAAGGTACTGATGACTAAGGTGACAACTTGTGAATCTGAGGGGACATGATTGATTTATAGCAGGTCCAGAATAGCAAAGTAGAGACTCCAGCAGAGTCAGCAAGTGTGAGAGGAAGGCCTGTGAGGAGCTCTGGGCTCTGGACACTAGGAACTGGGATCCACGTCTATTAAGCAGGGGTTGTTAGACTGGTTGGAACCTGCCCGTGTATAAAACGTGCTTAGTGTTGGGGTGATGAAAAAGTTGTGGAGATGGAAGGTGGTGATGGCTGCACAATAATGTGAATATACATAATACCACTGGGCTATGTGCTTAAAATTGCAGGAACAGTAAATTTCATGTTAGGTATATTGTAAAACACATACACACAAACCTGCATAGTAGCACTGAATCTTTGAGAACACAAGAGAATAGCGCAGATGACACATGGTATGGTCTCCCCCTCTCTGATCTGACCTTCCTTTCCCAACCTCTCCCATTCATGGCTTGATGAATTTTCCCTTAGAGAAGTCCCTTGTGTCTTATCATGAGTTCAGTGACAGGAGCTAGTGCTGTGATAAGGATTCCCCACCTCCACCCACCTGGCGTCATGAGTATCTCAGCCTCCCTGTTCCCAGCACCCCACCCTGAGCTCACAAATGTGTGTTACCCCATCCTGTGAGCATCTGCACAAGTTCTCCATCAGGGCAGGAAGAGATTCTGCCAGTCATTGCATCCATGTCACAAGGAAGGGAGAGTAAGGAATTTTGGTGCCAAGTACAGTGTGCTGATGACAAAAGTTCCCCTGAGTTCTTTTTCAAACACAGGAGATATTTATAAAACCTTCTTCAATATTTTGGGTGCACCACTTTGGATATATACTTGATAGAAGCAAGCTTATCACTGTTGTTTGTAATCAGAACCACACATTCTCTAGGGAAACTTAAAGCAGAGAGCATGAAAGCAATTTAGGAAACCACTCAGCAGCAACTGGAGAGTGCTTTTTTAATTTTTAAATTAATTGATTTATTTTAATTGGAGGCTAATTACTTTACAGTATTGTAGTGGTTTTTGCCATACATTGACCTGAATCAGCCAAGGGTGTACATGTGTGCCCCATCCTGAACCTCCCTCCCATCTCCCTCCCCATCCCATCCCTCAGGGTCATCCCGGTGCACCAGCCCTGAGCACCCTGTCTCATGCATCACACCTAGACTGGCAATCTCTTTCACATATAATAATATACATGTTTCAATGCTATTCTCTCAAATCATCCCACCCTCACCTTCTCCCAGAGTCCAAATTACTGTTCTTTACATCTGTGTCTCTTTTGCTATCTCACATATAGGGTCATTGTTACCATCTTTCTAAATTCCATATATATGTGTTAATATACTGTATTGGTGTTTTTCTTTCTGACTTACTTCACTCTGTATAATAGGCTCCAGTTTTATCCACCTCATTAGAACTGACTCAAATGCATTCTTTTTTTTTTTTTTTTCCAGTGGGTTTTGTCATACATTGATATGAATCAGCCATAGAGTTATACGTATTCCCCATCCCGGTCCCCCATCCCACCTCCCTCTCCACCCGATTCCTCTGGGTCTTCCCAGCCCACCAGGCCCGAGCACTTGACTCATGCATCCCACCTGGGCTGGTGGTCTGTTTCACCACAGATAAGATACAGGCTGTTCTTTCGAAACATCCCACCCTCACCTTTTCCCACAGAGTTCAAAAGTATGTTCTGTACTTCTGCGTCTCTTCTTCTGCCCTGCATATAGGGCCATCATTACCATCTTTCTAAATTCCGTATATATGTGTTGAGTAATATTCCATTGTGTGTAAGTACCACAGCTTTCTTATCCATTCGTCTGCCTATGGACATCTAGGTTGCTTCCATGTCCTGGCTATTGTAAACAGTGCTGCAATGAACACTGGGGTACACATGTCTCTCAATTCTGGTTTCCTCGGTGTGTATGCCCAGCAGTGGGATTGCTGGGTCATATGGCAGTTTGATTTCCAGTTGTTTAAGGGATCTCCACACTCTTCTCCATAATGGCTGTACTAGTTTGCATTCCCACCAATAGTGTAAGAGGGTTCCCTTTTCTCTGCACCCTAGAGAGTGCTTTCAAGTTAGAGAATAGGATGGAACCATATGCTGTGAGATATGGTGGTCATGTGTAAACTTAGCCATGGGGAGAGTTTTGTATTAAAAGTGAATGAGCCACACTTCTTCCTGCTGTTTTCCTTAATCATGAATTTATATCCAAGGTCATTGAGGTTCATGACTTTTACAGCTTTATGCTGTGAACACAGTGGATTCTTTCAGCTACAGAAGGTGAGGGCCTTAGATGAACTGATGCAGTCTCACCTGTGTCCAGTCATGATCTCACCCTGGTTCAGCCCCACATCACTAGACCCCGGCCTCCTGCGTCAAGTCTTGGGGTCTGTCCTGATCAGATTCCCATGCTACTGTCTACACAGCTCAGTCTCCTGTTTCAGCCCTTCACAGACACCGCCCCCCACTGCCCCCCGCTCCTGCAAAAGACACACATTCAGGATGCAGCTCCAGGTCCTCAGACAAACAGGATTCTTTGCCGTCTGCCCCCATCAGCCTTTCCAGCTCGTCCCCATACCCACTCGGTGTCCAGCTGTGCTGGCTCTGTGGGGGTCCTTTCACACCCCCTCTGTCTGTACATACTGGGCCCTCTGTCCAGAGCGAGGGAGCAGTGCGCCAGGGCACAGAAGGAAGGTGGAAGACGGGACCTGCCATCCCCTCCTGCTCCTCCAGGGGGCGCCCGTGCCCTCTGTCTGCCCACAGCCCTAAGTAGGTGCACTTGGCCATTTATGAGTCCCCCTACTACCGGTAAACTATGAATGCGGGAAGGTGTCTCCGTCCAGCATGTTCTGTCCCAGGAATCCTGTACCTGCTGTGCCTTCTTCCAGGATGTTTCCTCAGATATTCTCAGGGCTCCCGAGTCTCCACATCTAAGATATCAGGTACCCTTGTTTTACCTACAGAGCACAGGTCACAGCCGAATAGCTCATTTTCTATACTTGTTAAGTGTGTCCTCTGCATGGTGCAGAGTATTGTCTTCCATCTTGACCTTGGGTGGGTCCTCGGCACTTAGGACAGTGCCTGGCTTCCTCAACAAACCTCTGCTGATTGAATGAATGGAGGTGGGGACTCTGCCTCTCTTATTTGTATCGCCTTCACCAAGGGATGTGTTCCCTCTTAATACAGCCCTTATATAGGATTATATGTGGGATTATAGAATTAGCATGGCCTTTGTATAAGAATAACTGTTATACAACTGGTTGCTGACTCAAGCCTTTCTATGGCATGACTTGAAAATCTTTAAAAACTTGGAAAATAGTGTATTTTTCTAGTGATTTGGATAAAAACATTATTTACGAAAAATTCAAAGCCATCAACTGATCACTTCATTGTAATTATTTGTATTACTGCATCTGTGATGGGATGTTAGGAAGAAAACATCTTAAAACTTTGGGTTGATTCATCTTGGACGTAACACCCAAATAATAGGACGAAACATGCAAATAATTGTTAAGCTGAGTTTTAGTGGAAAAGACTTAACTGTTAGGGCCTCCTTCACTGGACAGGTTTTAATAAATTTTTGTAGCACTAGATTCAAATTTGCTGCTATTAAATTTAAGAATCCATTTGGATTAATTGATTTTTTATTTAATTTTTATTATTGATTTGACATTTAAACTAAAGTTCTTTAACTGCTGTGTGGTCTTTGTCTCACTGTTTTCAAAATATAAGCTTTCAGTTTGAGGCATTCCATGAATGTACTTTTGCTTTCTGTAACTTTTACATTTGTAGGTGTATTCGTCAGGCCTTGAAGGAGAAGATCACAATCTTAGTCACTCATCAGTTGCAGTACCTAAAAGATGCAAGTCAGATTCTGATATTGAAAGATGTAAGTAATTTCTAGAAGTCTGTGGAATTGCTAGCACTCAGGTATGTTGAAGGACAGACCTCCCCGCAGGTCACTCTCCTGGGTTCATGGTAAACGCATTCTTCTCCCTCAGTTTTCGCCTCCTCCTTCTCAGAGCTGGTGCTCATGCCTTGGAGGATGAACCTAAAGCCCTGTAGAAATGTCACTATTACACTCTAAGCCACATAAATCCTAAAGTGTATAAAAGTGCAACCACAGGGTTATTGAATCATCACTGTCCTAATGAAATTTGTTAAAGATAATGATACAGTTTTATTTAGAACTTTTTATTTTCCTCTTCCATGACTTAAGTTAAAGTGTATTACTTAGAGATTCTAAGATCTGTTGGTATCCAGGTGATTGTTACACGTAGTTTGCCTGAAGAGCATCTTCCATTAGCATCAGAAGTGAGGTTGGGTAGCCAAGCACCCGGGTCAGAGATGCCCTCTCTGCTGGTGTCTCCAGTTGCTGGTCTCCCTGCCCAGGTCTCTATGTGCTCGATATATGTGGGAGCCTGTGCAGCAGGAGGACAAGGCCCTGCCTTCATGGGGCTCCTGTTCTTATGGGGAGGATGTGACAAAGAAGGTGACATGCTGGCCTCCCTGAGGAGCTGGTGCCTCACGGGGTCTGAGTGACATGAAGGTGGGGGCCACACAGTCACCTGGGGGAGGGGGTCTGAGGCAGGGGGTCTTGAGGAAGGAGCTGACCTGGCAGGTTGGAGAAGCAGCAGGAAGACCAGCGTGTCTGAGGAGAGTGAGCAGGGGAATGGGAGTGAGCTGGTCTCCAGGTAGTGGTCAGGGGACCGGAAGTGGGATGGAAGTCTTGGATGGTCCAGAACGGAAGAGGGATGAGGTCTGATGTGGGAGTTAAGCTATTTCTCCAATGGTCAATGGATGGGTGACAACAGAAGCAGTTAGGAGTCTTAGTAAAGCTGAGAAGACAGAAGTGTGGGCTCAGGCTAGAGTATCAGTTTCTAGAGCTGCCATAACCAAGTACCGCAAGCTGGGTGACTTAAAACAATAGAAATTTATGATCTCCCTGTTCTGGAAGCTACAAGTTCCAAATCCAGGTGCTGGCAGGGCCATGCTCTCCCTTGAGGCTCCAGGGGAGAATCCTTCCCTCCAGCCTCTGGTGTTCACCAGCCTTCCTTGGTGTTTCTTGGCTTCCAGTTGCAGCACTGTGGTCTCTGCCTCTGATGTCACATGGCCGTTGTCCCTGTGTCAGTATGGGTCTCTTCTGTTCTCATAGCAACATCAGTGTTACTGGCTTTAGGGTCATCCTGCTCCACTGCAATCTTATCTTAACTGAATTACATCTCCAAAGACTCTGTATACAAATAAGATCATGTTCACAGCTGTCATGTTTGAACACATCTTTTTGAGGAGGGGGCACCATCCAACCCACAACTCCTAGCATGACCAGGGGTGGGATGGAGATTAGTGAGAAGTTTTCAGACTTGGTGGTCATTTGATGCTTCATTCCTTGGCTCATTTACCTCTGGGTCTCAGTACCTTTGTTGTTAGCCCCTGGCTATTCCACAGGCCCTTGGTCAGATCCCTGACTTTTGAAATGAATCTGCTCCAAGAAAGATTATTAAAATACAGAACCCCTGCCTCTCTAGAAGCAGTTCCATGTGCTAACTCCTCTTCACTCCTCTAGGAATGGGGGGAGGGGCTAAGGTTTCTCAAGCTTGAGAGCAGTTGATTTCATGTGCAAAGGGGGCGATTCTAGTGTGTAAACCCGGGTGTTGACAGTATTATGAGCACAGGATCAGTGGGCAGGAGAATAACCTATTTAGCCAGTCCCTAGATGTTTTGGGGTCACCTTATTGCTTCCTTTGAGGAGACTACACCCAATTTTAGTACTCACAAAGCAGCTATTTGCCCCCTGGTGAGCACCCCAGCATGAGTTGGGGTTCATCTTTGCTGTTTGTTTGGTCCCTCTGTTCACAGCAGATGGGGGATGGCTGCCCTTTCATCTCCCCGGAATTGTCAATGAGTTTGAGTGAAATTGCTGTCTTTGTACTACCAGTCATTTCATTGTGCATATTACTGATCTGATGGGGTGAGTGGTGATTTCATTAAAGAGCTGTGTGAATTTTGCCACCCAAGTGGAACAAGACCTGATATATCCTGCTTAATTTTCTAATTCTGCAGTATCAGATGGTACCCAAAGGCTTCCCTGCATTTCGCCCAGTGGACCATCTCAGGGGAGAGGGTGAGAGGGGTCCCAGCGAGGATCCTGGGCCATCTCCCTCCACCTGAGCTGCCTTAACCGCAGCTGTTCTGATTTGATGTGTTTTGCATCCTGAGATTTTTTTTTCCCTGTTTTATTTGCTACTAGGTGAATCAGCTGAGTCTGGTTTCATGGGGTCAGAAAATAGTGAAACATGTACACATTATTTTATATAACTTTGTAAGGGAGGGAAACTCTGCAAGGATGTGTCACATGTGTTCAAAGAAAATTATTTGATTGACTGTAGCTTAAGCAGTTGCCTGTTTTGGGGAAGCCTAGTTGGCTACATGTGGTTGGTTGTTCCTAAGTATTTTCTCGGATCTGAGTGCGTGGATTCTGGCTTAGGTTTTGGTTTGTGGGCACAGACTGCCAAGGCTTTAGGGTCACTCCAGTCCCATGGCCTCCTTGTTTAATTACTTTAAAAGGGGGAATATTGAATTTTCAGTTGGGAACTTGCTGAGTGTGTGGGGGCAGTTGTAGACCATGAAGATGCCTCTCATGGATTTTCTGTCCAGGGCTGGTTCCTGTTATCTCAGCCGGGCACATGATAGTGTGACAGTGACAGTGGGGAATGAAGATTTAATGAGTGACTCTTACCTACATGCAGATGTGCTGGTCCCCACCTCTGGGTTAAGTTTAAATTTCTTTCCTGGAATTGTCACATGGGGCTTCTCTCAATTCCCATGTTATCTAAAAAGACTGTGCTGGTCCTCCCACCACCCTCTGTACTTCCTCCTTCCCTAAGTGCCCAGGGTAGTCATGTCAACGGCCTCCATTTTTAACACATGAGCACACGTTTCTTTCATATCCCCCAGCACCTAACACAGGGACTTGGCAGAGAACCCAATGATCAGTTCTGTACTGAGCTGACTGAACTAGAGTTCTCAACAAGAATTCTAGAACCAGGGATCATTTTTTTCAAAAATGTTAATTTAAGATCAAATAGTTTTTATTGATTAGTATTTAGGTTGGTTTAATATTATCAGATATAAATTAATTCCTCTCAACTTTTTTATTTTAGGGGATAGTGGTGGAAAGAGGAACTTACTCTGAGTTCCTAAAATCCGGGATAGATATTTTTTCCCCTTTTGAAAAGGGGAATGAGCAGTCTGAAGCATCTCCAGTGCCAGGAACTCCCACTGTGAACTCTGAGTCTTTGGTTCAGTCTCTCCAATCTCCCAGACCCTCGTTGAAAGATGCAGCTCCAGAAGACCAAGAAGTGAGTTTCTCATCCTGCAGTGTGCCTGGGTCTGTCTGCTCTTGGTGGTCTCATGGACCTTCAGCCTGCTCATGACATCTTCATTTGTCCCAAAGTAGACCCTAAGATTCCCAAAGTCTTGTTCCATTGAATTGATAGAAGAGCATGAAGGAATCAAGCCTGCTCGGGGTTCCCCTTTGAGTATAGGATGGAGACTCTTATGGAGATCAGTACTGGTGCACTGCAATGAATTTCTGAGTGAATGTGGCTCACACTGATTGAGGACTCTTCAGTTTGCCATATTTACATCCTACTCATGCTGGTGGCCCCTGGCTTCCCTTAGGCATCCCGAGGCTTAATGTGAAGACCCCCTTAGACTGAGTCCTGTTGAGTCATGTTAAATCATCTACTTTTCCTCTATGTTGGAATGTTCTAGCACTCATGTGACTGATGGTATTATTTTGCCTCTGTGTCAGATGGTTTGTGATAGGCCAGAGGTAACGTGTGTGAAGGACCTGCCACATGGAGACATTTCGGTGTTAGTTCCCATCCTCCTTTTTTACCCATCAAAACCTAGAACCACATCTTATCGACCTTGAATCCCAGTGGCCAGGAAAGAGCCGAGGATACACTAGGCTTCTGTGACTCTATAATGCATTCTAAGTCCTCCAGACAGAAATGCACTAGATCCCCCTTAAAAATATACATAGATATTCCTTGATATCCAAACCCAGGAGCCTGGAATGATTCTGATAAGTATTCAGATCAGCCATTCACTTTCTAAACTCAGGAATCACTCTCTGAAATTTAGGAACCAAATAGATTCAGGTCATATGCTTGCAACGTGTTATATAAACTCCTATTTACTGTAACTCTCTGTGAACTCAGTTTACTATATTTGGCTTGTATTTTGAGCCCCAAGTATGTTTTATGTTTCTATCATTGAATAACACAAGTCATCTGGAGGGATACATTAACTCCATATCATTTTGTGTGTTATTTTAGAGGAAGGTTCTGCATCTATACATTAATTGATTTTGTTGTGTGTGTGTTGAGAGTCATGTTCTATTTTAAGCAAAGCTCCCCAACAGTGAATAACCTCATGTGAATGATGTTTGATTATTTTTCATGGATCCCTATGAGTGGGATGGCTAGGTCCAGGGGTAAACAGATATGTGATTTGGCCAGATATTCCCACACCCTTCTCCGTGGGAGATGGACCATTCTGCACTCCTGCCAGTGTATGAGATGTGTCTGTTTCCCACAGCTTTCCAGAGGAGGACTTTGTTGAACTCTTGAAATTTGGGGTTCATTTTTTAAAATTTCATCTCTCACTGCCATTTTTCCCTTTTAGACTGAGAATATACAGGTTGTACTACCTCTAGAGGACCATTTGGAAGGAAACGTTGGTTTTAAGGCCTATAAGAATTACTTCACAGCTAGTGCTCACTGGCCTGTCATCATCTTCCTTATTCTAATAAACATCGCAGCTCAGGTATGTAAGGGTGTTTATTTTGATTTGTGCACTCAGCTATTTATATTGTATTTTATAATTCTTTTTAAATATTTGTATTTAGAGATTTATCTCAAAGACGTGGCTCATGCAGTTGTGGGCCTAGCTTGGTGAATGTGAAATCGGAAAGGCAGGCCTGCAGACTGAAATCTCAGACAGGAGCTGACCCTGATGTCTTGAGGCAGGATTTCTTCCTCCTCCAGGATGTCTCAGGTTTTGCTCTAAGGGCCTTTGACTGACTAGATGAGGCAACCACAGTATTGAGAGTGATCTCCTCTACTTAAGTTCTGATGATGAATGTGAGCCACATCCACAAAGTACCTTCAGAGCAACATCTAGATGGGTATTTAGTTGAATCACTGGAGACTGGCCCAGCCAAGCTGACACCCAGAACTGACCATCACTGTACCTGTCATGCCTTTTGCTTTGAAAAATCCCAACATTTGTTTTGTTATTACTGACTTTGGAGTCCACTTGGGTTTGCACTGAAGTACATTATATTTGGGGACCAAAGTCTTCTGGGGAAAAGGGGATATCTTTTAAAGAGTTTAAAATGCAGCATGCCCTCCCCTGAGCTGTGGTCATCGGGGTGAGGGGCTTGGCACAGACCTGAGCCGGAAGGACCGCCTCCGTGTCCTGGAGCCTTCCCCTCCCCCATCCTGTGAGCGGGGTGAGGCTCAGTGACGTCAGCGTCTGAGTGACTGTGTTTCCTGCTCCAGGTCGCCTACGCCCTGCAGGACTGGTGGCTTGCATACTGGTGAGTGATTCCTGGTCTGACCCAAAGTGCTGTGAAATCTACACGGCCCCTCACTTTCCCACAGATTCAGGGGGAGAGATGGGGCGAGTTCAGCCTCCGCTTCTGAGCCTCACGTAGTTTCCCTGAACAAAAATGAAAGTTCCTGCGGGTGGTGTGTGATCCCTTCGTGGTCTCTCCCCATGTCCCTCCCTTTAGCAACTTCTTCACAGACAATTTTTTAAAAAATTTTTTGAACTTTTAATATTGTTTTGGGAAATGGCCGATCAACAATGGTGTGATAGTTTCTTCTGAATAGCGAAGGGATGCAGCCATACATATACATGTATCCATTCTCCCCCAAACTTCCCTCCCATCTGCCACATAACATTCAGCAGAGTTCCATGTGTTATACAATAAGTCCTTGTTGGTTACCTGCTTTAAATCTAGCCATTTGCGCCTGAACATCCAAACTCTCTAACTAGCCTTCCCCTTGGCAACCATAAGTTCATTTTCTAACTTTGTCTTCACAGATAATTTTGAAAACTGAAAGTCGTGATTCAGATTTTTAAAAGGGAGATACACACAGGGTCTTTCAAACTCGGAAACACTTTCCAGCATAATGTACATTTCTTGAATTGAGATAATTTTTTTTGTGATATCTGTGTAAAGTCTATGCATATCTATAGTGTAATATTTTAAATTTTCTGTTCCATAGGGCGAATGTAAAAAGTGACCTATATTTGGGGGGATATTTAAAAGAAGATGAAGATGTAGTATTTGTTCTGAACTGGTGCTTTGGAGTTTATTCAGGTAAAGTTGAGTCATCTGCTCTAGAATACCAGAGTTTAAGGTGATTACAGTGAGTCTGTGTGAGCAACTAGGGCTTTCAGAGTAATTCAGTAATGTCTTAGTAGATTAAGTATCTGAATCGCATTTACTCTGTGAATTACTTAGAATAATCATTTTAAAGATCTACTAGGGGTCGCACAGAATCGGACACGACTGAAGCGACTTAGCAGCAGCAGCAGCAGAAGAAAAAAAGTTGCATGAAGACTCTTAACTTGCTCCATACTGGATTTTGGTAGTTAAGCCAGGATTGCATATTGAGAAAATCAGCCACTGGAAATATGTAGCTACTGTGTATTCTAATAAGTGCTTTAGCTAAATCTTATATCACTATATGGATGGGCAAGGGGACTAGAAATAAATTCCACCCTGTGGTTCAGGTTGTTCCAATTCTGTCTGAATAAACCCTGGCTTTTACTGATCTTGGATGAAATCCTTGGCAACATGGGCCACAAATAGAAGCATTATTCCCTCCCAGGTATGCAAAGCTCCCCTTTCCACACTGCTCATCTCCTGGGCTTCACTAATAACTTGAGAAGCTAAGCAGGGGAAGTCCAGTGTCTGGAATTAGGTCTCCTTCTCTTTCTTACCCTGAGATCACAGTGTTACCTCCTCCCCAGCTGTGTGATTAATTCAAAATTTGGCTTGCCAGCAATATTAACTATTAATATGACTCTCTCTATTCACAAGAATATTTAGAATATATATAGCATAGAATTACATACTATTTAAAGGATGTCTTTAACAAAAATGTTAAATGCTTTCTTTATCCATTCATCTGTTGATGGACATTTAAGTTGCTTCCATGTCCTAGCTTTTGTAAATAGTGTTGCTATGAATATTGGGGTGCATGTGTCTTTTTGAATTATGGTTTTCTCAGGGTATATGCCCAGTAGTGGGATTGCTGGGTCGTATGATGGTTCTATTTTCAGTTTCTTAAGGAACTTCCATATTGTTCTCCATAGTGACTGTAGCAAATTACATTCCTACTAACCGTGCAAATAGGTTCCCTTTTTCCACACCTTCTCTAGCATTTATTGTTTGTATATTTTTTGATGAGGCATTCTGACTTGTGTGAGGTAATACTTTATTAGAATTTTGATCTGCATTTCTCAAATAACGACATCGAGCATCTTTTCATGTGCCTCTTGACCATCTGTATGTCTTCTTTGGAGAAAGGTCTATATAGGTCTTCTGCCCATTTTTTGATTGAGTTTATTTTTTTTTATATATTAAGCTGGATGAACTGTTTGTATATTGTGGAGATTAATCCCTGGTCAGTTACTTATTTTGTAATTATTTTCTCCCATTTTCAGGGCTGTCTTTTCACCTCATTTGTGGTACATATAGACACTGAATCAGGGGAGGGGAGCTCTCTGGGTAGCTCAAATGGTAAAGAATATGCCTGAAATAAACAGACTTGTTTTAAAAAAAAAAAATAGACAGACTTGTTTAAAGAATATGCCTGCAATGCTGGAGACCTGAGTTTCATCCCTGGATCAGGAGGAAACCCTGGATAAGGGAGTGGCAACCCACTCCAGCATTCATGCTTGGAGAATTCCATGGAAAGAGGAGCCTGGCAGGCTATTGTCTATGGGGTTACAAAGAATTAGACATGAGTGAGCGACTAACACACATGTACACTGGAATATTACTTATCCACAGAAAGGAATGAAATTGGGTCATTTGTGAGATGTGGATGGATCTAGAGTCTGTCATGCAAATTAAAGTTAGTCAGAAAGAGAAAAACAGAAAAAATACTTGTACTAATGCATACATATGGAATCTAGCCTCTTCACTGATCACTGCTTTATCATGGTGAAGGGGTTTGCGTAAGTCAATGGAGCTATGAGCTGTGCCATGTAGGGCCACCGAAGATGGATGGATCATAGTGGAGAGTTCTGACAAAATATAATCCACTGGAGGAGAGAATGGAAAACCACTCTAGTGTACTAGCCATGAGAAACCCATGAACTGCATAAAAAGGCAAAAAGATATAACACCAAAAGATTAGCCCCCAGGTCAGAAGGTGTCCATTAAGCTACTGGGGAAGAGCAGAAGACAACTACTAATAGCGCCAGACAGAATGAAGTGGCTGGGTCAAACTGGAAACGATGCTCAGTTGTGGATGTGTCTGTTGGTAAAAGTAAAATCGGATGCTATAAAAAACAGTATTGCATAGGAACCTGGAATGTTAGGTCCATGAATCAAGGAAAATTGGATGTGGTCAAGCAGGAGATGTTAAGAGTAAACATAGACATCTTAGGAATCAGTAAACTAAAATGGACTGAAATGGGTGAATTTAATTCAGATGACCATTATATCTACTACTGTGGGCAAGAATCACTTAGAAGAAATGGAATAGCCCTCATAATCAACAAAAGTCCAAAATGCAGTTCTTGGGTGCAACCTTAAAAACAACAGAATGATCTAAGTTCATTTCCAAGGCAAACCATTCAGCATCTCAATAATCCCAAGTCCCAACTACTGATGCCAAAGAAGCTAAAGTTGATCAGTTCTATGAAGACCTAGAAGACCTTCTAGAACTAAATGCATAGTTCAAAGAATAGCAAGGAGAGACTGGAAACCCTTCTTCAATGGACAATACAAAAAATAGAGGAAAGCAACAGAAAGGGTAAGGCTAGAGATATCTTCAAGAAAATTGGAAATATCAAAGGAACATTTCATCCGAAGATGGGCACAATAAAGAACAGAAATGGTAAAGACCTAATTGAAGCAGAAGCAATCAAGAAGGGATGGAAAGAATACACAGAAGAACTATACAATAAAAGTCTTAATGACCTGGATAACCACAATCATGTCGTTTCTCACTCAGAGACAGACGTTCTGGAGTGCGAAGTCAAGTGAGCCTTAGGAAGCACTGCTGCATATAAAACTAGTAGAGGTGATGGAATTCCAACAGATCTATTTAAAATCCTAAAAGATTTAAAGTGCTATTAAAATGCTGCACTCAATAGGTCAGCAAATTTGGAAAACCCAACTGTGGCCACAGGACTGGAAGAGGTCAATCCTTACCCAAATTCCCAAGAAGGGCAGTACTAAAGAATGTTGAAAAGTCTGTTCTGTACATCTGTGTCTCTTTTTCTGTTTTGCATATAGGGTCATCATTACCATCTTTCTAAATTCCATATATATGTGTTAGTATGCTGTAATGGTCTTTATCTTTCTGGCTTACTTCACTCTATATAATGGGCTCCAGTTTCATCCATCTTATTAGAACTGATTCAAATGAATTCTTTTTAACAGCTGAGTAATATTCCATGGTGTATATGTACCACAGCTTCCTTATCCATTGGTCTGCTGATGGGCATCTAGGTTGCTTCCATGACCTGGCTAGTATAAACAGTGCTGTGATGAACAGAGTAACATTATGCTCAAAATCCTTCAAGCTATGTTTCAGCATTATGTGAACTGAGAACTTCCAGATGTTCAAGCTGGGTTTAGAAAAGGTAGAGGAACCAGAGATCACATTGCCAACATTTCCTGGATCATAGAGAAAGTGAGGGGATTCCAGAAAAACATCTACCTCTATTTCAGTAACTAAGCTATAGCCTTTGACTGTGTTTATCATAACAAACTATGGAAAGCTCTTAAAGAGATTGGAATACCAGACCATCTTACCTGTCTCCTGAGAAACGTGTATGCAGATCATGAAGCAACAGTTAGAACCCTGTATGGAATAACTGATTGGTTCAGGATTGAGAAAGGAGTACAACGAGGTTGTTTATTGTCACCCCATTTATTTAACTTATACACAGAGCACATCTTGTGAAATGCCGGGGTGGATGGTTTACAAGCTAGAATCAAGATTGCTAGATAATATCAGCCTCAGATATGTGGGTGATAGCACTCTAATGGCAGAAAGCAAAAAGGAACTAAAGAGCCTCTTGATAAGGATGAAGAAGGAGAGTGAAAAAATCAACATAAAACTGAATATTTAAAAAAATTCAACTAAGATCATGCATCTAGTCCCATCACTTCATGCAAACAGAAGGGGAAAATATGGGAGCAGTGACAGATTCCCTCTTCTTGGGCTCTAAAATCACTGTAGATTGTGACTGCAGCCATGGAATTAGAAGACAGTTGCTTCTTGTCAGGAAAGCTATGACAAACCTTGACAGTGTATTAAAAAGCAGAGACATCACTTTGCTGACAAAGGTCTGTATACTCAAGGCTATGTTCTTTTGAGTAGTCTTGCATGGCTATGAGAACTGGACAATAAAGAAGGCTGAACACTGAAGAATTGATGCTTTAGAACTCTGGTGCTAGAGAAGACTTGAGATTTAGAGTCCCTTGGACAGCAGGGAGATCAAACCAGTCACTTAAAAGAAATCAACCCCAAATACTCACTGGAAGTACTGATGCTAAAGCTGAAGATCCAATACTTTGGACTCCTGATGCAAGCAGCTGACTCACTGGAAAAGACCCTGATGCTGGGAAAGGTTGAAGGCAGAACAAGGGGGTGACAGAGGATGAGCTGGTTGGATGGCATCACCAATTCATGAACTTGGGCAAACTCCAGGAGATGGTGAGGGACAGGGAAGCCTGACATGCTGCAGTCAATGGGGTTACGAAGTGTTGGATGCGACTTGGTGACTGAACAAACAACAACAGCAACATGGAATCAAGAAAAATGGTACAGATGATCCTATTTGCAGGGGATGACTAGAGTTGTAGTTGTAAAGAATAGATGTTTGGACACAGAGCGGGAATGGGGAGGTAAGGAATTGAAAGATTAGGACTGACACATACACACTACCATGTGTGAAACAGACAGCTAGGGGGAAGATACTGTATAGCACAGGTGCTCAGCTCAGTGCTCTGTGATGACCTAGAGGGGAGGGATAGGGGGAAGGGAGGTCCAAGAGGGAAGGGATATATGTATGCATATAGCTGATTTACTCTGGTGAGCAGCAGAAACTAACTCAACATTGTAAAGTAACTATACCCCAATAATTTTTTTTTAATGAGTAAAAATTAAAATCTCCTCACAGGAAATGCTTGTAAAAGCTTTCTGCAAAAAGTAAGTTATGTAGAAATCCACTCATTGAAATTTGGTTTTTATTTTATTTTTATTTTTTGTCATTTCCAGTGGTTTATTTATTTATTTATTTTATTTATTTATTTATCTTTCTTCCCAGTTATTTTTATTAGTTGGAGGCTAATTACTTTACAATATTGTAGTGGTTTTTGCCATACACTGACATGAATCAGCCATGGATTTACATGTGTTCCCCATCCTGAACCCCCCTCCCACCTCCCTCCCCATCCCATCCCTCTGAGTCATCCCAGTGTACCAGCCCTGAGCACTTGTCTCATGCATCCAACCTGGATTGGTGATCTGTTTCACACTTGATAATATACATGTTTTGATGCTGTTCTCTCAGATCATCCCACCCTCGCCTTCTCTCATAGAGTCCAAAAGTCTGTTCTGTACATCTGTGTCTCTTTTTCTATCTTGCATATGGGGTTATCATTACCATCTTTCTAAATTCCATATATATGTGTTAGTATACTGTATTGGTCTTTATCTTTCTGCCTTGTTTCACTCTGTATAATGGGCTCCAGTTTTATCCATCTCATTAGAACTGACTCAAATGCATTCTTTTTAATGGCTGAGTAATATTCCATTGTGTATATGTACCACAGCTTTCTTATCCATTCGTTATGACATGATCCTCTACATCGAAAACCCTAAAGACTACCAGAAAATTACTAGAGCTAATCAATGAATATAGTAAAGTTGCAGGATATGAAATTAACACACAGAAATGCCTTGCATTCCTATACACTAACAATGAAAAAACAGAAAGAGAAATTAAGGAAACAATACCATTCACCATTGCAACAAAAATAATAAAATACTTAGGAGTATATCTACCTAAAGAAACAAAAGACCTATACATAGAAAACTATAAAACACTGATGAAAGAAATCAAAGAGGACACAAATAGATGGAGAAACATACTGTGTTCATGGATTGGAAGAATCAATATTGTGAATATGAGTATATGACCCAAAGCAATCTATAGATTCAATGGAATCCCTATCAAGCTACCAATGGTATTCTTCACAGAACTAGAACAAATAATTTCACAATTTGTATGGAAATACAAAAAACCTCGAATAGCCAAAGTAATCTTGAGAAAGAAGAATGGAATTGGAGGAATCAACCAGCCTGACTTCAGGCTCTACTGCAAAGCCACAGTCATTAAGACAGTATGGTACTGGCACAAAGACAGAAATATAGATCAGTGGAACAAAATAGAAAGCCCAGAGATAAATCCACGAACCTATGGACACCTTATCTTTGACAAAGGAGGCAAGAATATACAATGGAAAAAAGACAACCTCTTTAACAAGTGGTGCTGGGAAAACTGGTCAACCACTTGTAAAAGAATGAAACTGGAACACTTTCTAACACCATACACAAAAATAAACTCAAAATGGTATTTATTTTATTAATCACTTGATAATAAGTTTGAACCTACCAGCTTTTTACCTTCTGAATTGGTGGACAATGAGGGCATAAAGAAGAAGGAAGGGATTCTGTTCCACATTCATTTAGGATTGTGGGCTAAGGCAAATGCCTGTTAGTGGAATTCAGGAATTTAAGCAGCTTTCAGTATTTAAATAATACTGATGTGGCAGCTGAATGGAAAAAATTACTTGATGGAATATATATTGCTGAAGTTATCTCCACTTAATATAGCATTGTGAGTTGAAGAGATGTTTGGAAGGCTATTTTAGTTTTTATATGCATAGTAGTGCTGATTTACATCATTGATAATACATAAATTTAAATGATTATATTTATTTATAAATGCTTTGGACTTCTATTAAATAGTGAGGGATTAGTTTAGATTATCTTGTTAAGATTATCTCATGTCAAAATATAATTTGTAGTTTCTTGCAGTTCAATTATTTAAGAGATTGTCCACTTGCAACTTAACATGGTCTTTTCATGCTCTTTAAAGCTACTTGGGCATAGAAGTAGCTAGTTTATTTTTATTATTTTAAATTTTTATTACTTTTTATTGTACTTGCTTTCCAATGTTGTGTTAGTTTCTGTTGTACAGCCAAGTGAACCATTGAACATATATCCTCTTTTTGGATTTACTTCCCAATTAGGTCACCACAGAGAATTAAGTAGAGTTTCCTGTGTTATATAGTAGGTTCTTAAAAAGCTACTTTACATGAAAGTAAATTTCCTTGTAAATTACAAGGAAATGGTAGATCATTTCTCCTTTTCCCTGTTAATTCATGTGCTGGTAGCAAAGCATTGGAGAAGGGAATGGCAACCCACTCCAGTATTCTTGCCTGGAGAATTCCATGGTTAGAACAGCCTGGGGGCTACAGTCCATGGGGTTGCAAAGAGTGTGACTTGACTGAGCAACTAACACTTTCATTTTTACCAAAGCATACCTTACTTTCAGATTATGGGACATCTTGTAAATAATGAGATTTGAAATGTGGAGAAAGGAAGGTCAGCTAGTTGTATAATTATCTGTCTTACAAGTTTTATTCGAACTTGTCATTGAATTAGGCAAGATTAGAATGAACCTGTAGTTTACACATGATTCCCCCCCACCATGTTGTTTCTATTTAGTGGGAGGAAAACAGTGATTTTTATATTTTTCTTTATAAATGTATTTTTGAAAGCATTAAAATCTTACAGAATCTACTTTGTATATGCGTGTGTGTGTGTGTTTTATTCTGTATTTATGTAAATCTCTATGCAAATTTTATTTATAGAATAAAATACCCAGTACCTTTTTAAACTGCCTGCCATGCTTTAGCATGGTTAAGGATAAGACAGAGATCTTGTGCTGAGTGATGTTTCTTTATTTCAGGGTTAACTGTGTCTACTGTCCTTTTTGGCATCACACGGTCTCTGTTGATATTCTACATCCTAGTTAATTCTTCACAAACTTTGCACAACAAAATGTTGGAGACCATTTTAAGAGCTCCAGTATTGTTCTTCCATAGACATCCAATAGGTAAGTCAGACACCAAATTTCTTGGTGAATATGTCTTGTTAACACCTTACATGCCTATTTACATTTTCATATTTGAAAATGGAAGAGATGCTTGGAAGAAAATCACTGTGTATGTTTATTCTTTTTCTATGAAAAGCTTCACTAATAATTTTTCCTACCAGAGAAAATCTGAATATAGGAGCATATAAGCCTTTATTCCAATTTATGCATATCTGTAAAAATATATGAATGTTTACTTTGCAGGATGACTTAGGAGTCCATTTGTTATGTGGCATAGGAAATACCCAACAAATGATGAAAATGTGTTGAAATGTTTTTGACTGGTTGTTAGAACGTTGGCTGTGTTTCATAATATTAAGCTAACTAGGAAGGACCACCTTCCAGGGATGTCTCTACAGAAGACAGACTGTGTGTTTCTTTCTTTCACAGACCATCCATTTCTGGGACCACAGAGCTCTGACATGTGCTCATATTTTGAGTTTTACCTAAATGGCAATGTAAAATTAATTAAAATACAAGATCAGTGAAACGTAAGCATCCTCTTCAATAAAATCAACTGTCTAGTTTTACAATAGACTTTTGATTACATTAAACATGTCTGTGGTACCTAGCAGGTGGATCTTCATTATTAAATATGAGTGTACCTGAAGGTTTCCCAATGGTTGCTTCCTCCACCCTTCAACAAGAGAGGCCTTCAACCTGTCTTGCTTTGGAAGGTAGCCTCCTGACCTGGGTTCCTATGAAGAATTAGTTCATCAGCACACATGCCCACTCTGCTCAGTTGGTTAGACTTCTGCTGAGGCCCAGGGTGGCTTTGTTTTTGCAGGTCATGATTGACAGGACCTGTTGAGGTAGGGATGTAACTGGAGGGAGGACAGTAATAGCCTTGGCCTGGTCATCAACTAGCTGTGTGATCAAGGCCAAAGTAGGTGGATATGACTGGGCAAGCAAATCTCCAGGCAGGATGTTGTCATGGTTATAAGTATGGACTCTGGAGCCAACTTTCTGGGTTCGGTTCTGGAGTTAGTTACTAATAGTAGTAGCCAGTTATAGTTAATTTAATACTTACATGTTAGTTATTTAATTTCTCTGTGTCTCAATTTCCTTACCTATAAA